>CAUHTR010002624.1:0-16745 GCA_959609185.1 Schmidtea polychroa | reverse complement strand
AAGAAGAACAAGCAGTTTCTGATTCTGCCGATGACGCCGTGATTGTGAACAACAGCGTTGGGAAGATATGGCGAAACAACTTGAAAACTATGTCCAGCAATGCTCAAAACCAAAAGAAAACATTGCACAACATGCGTCAAACGAATTTTTTCCGTCGTTTAAAAGCGAACTAAATATATATGAAAAAAGTGGACAGAAAACACAAAACGTTCAAACTCTGATCTGGGCTTTGTATACAATTAAGCCAACTTCGACTCAAAATGAGCGCACTTTTTCTACGTCAGTGAATTTTGTTTCGCAAAAGCGTACGCGATTGTCAGACGCAGCCATTGACAGTTTGTGTTTTCTGAAATTTTATTTTAATAAAAAATATTTTTAAGTTATTTTTTGTTTTTGTGCTCTATTCTATTTTGTTTTTATAAGTATGTTTTGAATTATTTTTGTTTAAATACTTCTATTTTGTTTACGACTTTTTACGACTTTAATTACTTTAATTAATTGTTTACTAATTCTTACTTAAATAAAAAACATATTTTTTTCGAATTTCTTTATTTTAAATTGATTTTAGATTTTTTTACAGATTTTTTAAATTTTCTGGACTTCTCAAGAATTCTATAGAATTTGTTTCGGGAAATCCCGAATCTCGAGAATTTAAAATTTCGTCATTTCGGGAAATCCCGAATCTCGAGAATGTGATTTTCTCGGGAAATACCCAACTCTAAGCGCAACTAATCCGTACATTACTCTTAAGAACAGTCAATTCCGGCTGAATTTCCATAACTTTCTGTAAAAACATTTTACTTCAAAATTGATATTTGCACCAGTATCAAACATTCGTGATTTACATACTTCTACTTCACCATTCACAACTGGCTTATTAACTGTCTTCTCCGAGTTACTTATATATGTTCTTGATGAACAATTTGCAATGGTATGTTTTTCTTTTTTTGCAGAGGCTTCGAGGAAACTTACATACTGATCAATCAAAGATGGTCTTACCTTCATTAATTTTAGATTCTTCGATAATGAATTAACTTCTCGTTTGTGAATAGCTCAGCGCTGGCGNGTGGCACGCCAAACCTTTGAGATAAAACAAATTTGTGTAAATTTTAGTAGTATAAAATCATTGAAATCGCAATTTAACACTTCAGCATGATTTTATTGTGCAAATATTTTAGAAACCGTTAACTAGGAATCGAATAATAGGTCATTTTTAGATGGCAGAATATATATTTCTTATGATTAAATCTATAAATTATTTTCTATCATTTTTTGTATATACCGCATTTGTTTTAACAAGTAAAAATAAACAAGTTAAGATGCGCACGAATTTGATGACGCAGACATCTTGTTGACATTATTATTGGTGAAAGATTTAATTTTTTTTGTAAATATTTAATAATTTAAAAATAGAAATTTTGCTAAATAAAATGTCGTGTTCAAAGCAAAAAAAATAAAACTTTCAGAAGAAGGAAGTGGCAGGGAATTCCAATATTGGTGGACTGAACGATATGGAGTAATCAACAAACAAAGTAAGGCCTTGTGTGTCTTGTGTTCTGAAAGCGTTGTTTGTCGAACATCTTCAGTTAAACGTCACTATAAAAGTAATCACAAGTGGCTTCTTGGCAAAAGCGAAGATGAACAAAAAGAATATATATTGCGCCAGTTAAAAAATGCAAATTTATAATCCTGTTCGTTTGAAAAATTTGTAAAAGTACATCTAACTTAGTGTCTGCAAGTTTTGAAGTTTCCAAAATAATAGCTAAGCATGGCAAGCCTTTCAGTGATGGTGATTACATCAAAGAAACTTGGCTAGAATGTGCGCTATATTTGTTTGAAGATTTTCCAAATAAAGACAAAATTTTTCAGCGAATTAAAGATCTGCCAATTAGTCGAAATACAGTAAAAGAGAGAATAATTAACTTAAATTCAAATATTGAGAATCAATTAAAGGAAGACGTCAAGTTATGTCAGACCTTCTCTATTTGCCTGGACGATAGTACTGATGTAACATCGTATGCTCGATTAGCCATCATTTCTAGATATCAGAAAGAAAACGAAATGCGCGAAGAACTAATAAAACTAATCAAATTATCTGGAACAACAACGGGTGCAGAAATATGACAAAAGGTCGTGGATGAACTTAAAAATGCAGATTTAGACATAAATAAAATAGTCTCTATAACGACTGACGGTGCACCAAGTATGACTGGAAAAGATGCAGGTTTCATGAATTTGTTTACGAAACATGTTGGACACCCATTGGTTGCATTTCACTGTATTGTGCACCAAGAAGCCTTGTGTGCAAAATCCGGTTTGAAGGAACTTGAAGATGTTATGAAAATTGTAACAAAAATTGTAAATTTCATTACTGCTCGTGCTTTGAATAAGAGAAAATTTGAACTACTGTTAAATGAAGTCCAGTCCGTTTACTCTGGTTTACTAATGTACAATTGTGTTCGCTGGTTTACAGAGGTCGTGTGCTGGAACATTTCGTGGAATGCCTTGATGAAATTGAATGTTTATGGAAGACAACAAACATAAGTATTCAGAGTTAACTGATGTTGACTGGCTCAGCAGACTAATGTTCTTTTACAGATTTTACAGATTTTTAACGAAATAAAATCTAATTAGAAGAAATGCGTCTAAATAGTTAAATATATTTAATTTCTTTTTGTATAAACTACATAAATCTTTTTGGTAAAACCGTTGACGAGGCTTTTGACGTTATAAAAGCATTTGAAAATAAGATGAAAATTTTCAAACGTGATTTGGAAAAACAAGAGTTTCAATATTTTCAAAGACTTAAGAGATTTTATATTGAAATAGAAATCCATGAAACCGTTGTCAAAAAAGCTCAGATTTTGTTATTTTTAGAGACAATCGACGCAACCCTCGAACAATTTTCAGTGCGTTTTGTTCAGTTTAGAAAGTTTGAAGACACAACAAAATTTATAAAATACCCAGATACAGTCGAGTTTGAAAATTTGGATTTAACAATGTTCGACTGGATGGAATTACAAGTTTTTGAAATGCAGTTAGTTGAGCTACAGTCCAGCTAAATTTGGAAACAAAAGTTTGTTGACTTACGAGTGCGACTAGAAAGAATTGAAAGTGAGCGCTGCAATAGATCAGAACCGCAGCTACCAGCTGAAGACGAGGTGCTCAGTTTCTGGAATTGTCTTCCTGAAACTTTCAACTCTCTGAAAAAAGTAGCGATTGCGATTTTATCAATTTTCTCATCTAGTTACTCTTGCGAATCATTGCTTTCATCGATGAACTTTATAAAATCAGACAGCAGAAAGAGTTTGACTGACGACTTGAGTGCAGCTTGTGTAGCTTTGAAGAATACGAAATATTCTTCAGATATAAAACTTCTATCATCCACCGTACAACAGCAAAAGTCACATTGGTTTTACTAAGTCACTAAATCACGTTAAATATATTCTGATAGTAAAGTTATACTATTATATAATTTTAGTTTTGTTAAAATTGTAGTTATAACTATTTTTTTGACTAAACTAGACTTGAAACATTTAATGTGAACACATGGTATGTAACGGAATCAATTAAAATGCTAAAAAATGTACATGGCACGCCAGCGTGTTTTTATTTTTCAATTTAAAAATATTGCACGCAATCTAAAAAAGGTTCGCCACCCCTGGAATAGCCCTTGTTCTTCAATTTCGTCAGTTTCTTCATCTTCATTAATTATTTTTTCCTATTCTCCAAATATATTGTTGTAATTCCCGTACTTTCTATCAATTCGTTCGCTTCCACAAATTGTAGCTGTACAAAATCTTTGAATGTGAACAAATTGGGTGCATTGAAATTATTTCATTTTTTTTCTTTTCAGAATGACAAATGCGTTTAATATGGCCTGTTCGATTACATTGAAAATATCTAATTCCTGTCAAAGGTGCTTTCTGCCATCTAGGTCTTTGATATCATTTTCCCCCTTAATAAATTCATGTTTCATTTTGTAATCTTGAGCTAATATGAGCTGTTTTTCATCTAGTTGTTTTTATCTCTTTTGGATCATTTTTGTTTTCAATCTTTCTGAAATAATTCTCGTTTCTCGTTTCTCTTCACCCTTAATTGAGCCGATTGCTTCATAGATTGATTTTGGCTTTAAATATTTCAGGGCTTCAGAAATACTTTTTGAAGCGAGATTGTATATGAACATTTTTTAAATAATATTTTTGTCATCAGTTGTCAGTTTGTTTACTTCGACTTTATTTTCTTAACGAATACGGTTTTCTCTGAATTTTCCTGTACTTATATTCATTAATTTCCGAATTTTCTTCAACTTGCTAATTTTCCCTGAGCATATTTCTGAAGCTCTATTGAAATAAAATTACAAATTTCTAGTTTTGCCTTTTATATATATTTCCATTTCATCTCGAGCATTTATTCATTGGAAGTACTTTTAAAGAAATCATTTTTCAAATCTTCTCCTATTGTTGATTCGAAATTTCCAAGTTCAAGATTTTTAAATATTTTTTAAATGATTTTTAATTTCTATTGGCCCATGTTTCTCAAATTTTTCAAGGTTTGCAATTTTTTCTGACACTATAATCCTGCTCGTGACTCCATGCAAAAGATAAAATGTAAATCAACAACTGATTTATTTAAATACGAATTACTAACAATTATCTGAGGATATTCCAATATGATTACATCATGTCTGAAGACTATCTTTACATAATAATTATTATAAATATGTCAACATGTGATATCAAAGTCAATAACATGTTTGACGTTCTATATTACACATTTAATATATCCTTTTTTATAACTAGAATAAACGATTCAATGATATTGTTTCGTTAGATACTCTTTCGTACCCGTTTTCATATAATGAAAGTCACATGTTTTTCATATGTCCAACGATATTTTTCTTAAACAAGTTTCTAAATAAAAATCTGCATTGCTTTGTCAAAAGTATCTTTACTCGAGGACGGATGAAAACAATTTATATCTTACATTATATTTTCTTTAAATACTGAATCAATCATACTTAATTTTTGATAAAAATGCCAGCTCATGTGTACTCAGAACGTTACTAAAATTGTATCTAGTCAATAAGTATTTGTAAATGCATTGTGTATATGATTATATGAATTTGAAATCAAAATTCCCGGTTTGATTGTTTGACTGAGTCAACTAATAAGTTGAAAATAAATTAGAAGTCGCTTTATTTGTCATTTGAAGACTCATAAATACCTAAAGGATGAAAATGTCTATGTGACTTTACACATTTAAAATGAATATCTTGTTTGAATATAAATTTATTTCTACAATTTGTCTTTGAATTGATTTTGAGAATCGATCCGTATTGTGCAATTGGATTGAAATTAGAAATCGTCATCTTTTTTCTTGGAATATTTTTGTATCGGCATGTTACTTTCTAATTCTCTTTTTGATCTTATACATTTTAAATAATTTAATATAAATAATTATTATAAAATCTAAAAAATAATTTTATTAATTGTACAATATATGACCTGCACAGTCTATTCATGTCACTTGTACCAATCTCTAAAACAGAAATCCCTTGTCAAACTAGTTTGTAAGTTGCATCAGTATGATCTTTAATTTAGTTGTAATTTTAACAAGCCAATTTGTTAATATGGACACATTTAATTTTAAGTCTATATTTTCTTCATGATTCTTTTTCGCCATCTATATATGTTCCATCCAATTATAAAATTGATAATTTTTGCCCACCGTTACCATATAGTTTAATAAATTTAAAAATTTTTTTATATTAATCTTGTTATAAATCTTTTTGTTTATATTGTGAAAAATCCAGAAATTTTGAATTGAGCTGTCTTTGAATTTAATTGCAATTTAAATTGGAACTTCACTAGAATTAAATACTGATCACTTAATTTGGTTATTTATTTTAAATAATGATAAATTGATTCTTAAAATACTCACCATTTATTATTAAATACTGACCGGTTAAATAAAAGCCTATAGATAATACTAATTTGGAAGAAGCATTAGTTTAACTAGAAAAGATTAAAATTTTACCACTAATGGGAGAGGTGTCTAAACATTTAGGCACCCTTTGGTAATTTTAAATTAATGATAATTACTTTCAAATACGGAAAAATCGTATTTATTTTCATTTATTGACCATTTTTATTCATCTTTTTTTACATCTTTTTTAATTTTTTTTCGATAATAATTATTTACTACATAATTTATGTAGGTTATGTTTATTAGTGATTACAATATTATTTTTAAAATTAAATTAATTTGCATTACAACAGTTAAATCCATCTTTAAATTTGCAGCAAAAATCTTGAAACTAACAATATATATTTAATCAAAGAATTTATTTAATTAATTCACAAAAACCGCAAATTCCTAATTATTCAAACAACAAGATATCTAACTCTCCCCTTCTTAAGACTTTTTCCACTTCTTCAGCCACTCGATTCTTCTTTCTTTCGTTCCTTCTTGTGAATGTAGTTCGACTCGATGAGGTGATAGAAATCTGGCGATTTTATATGGGCCATCGTATTGCATACCATCCTTGTGCCTGTTCTGCGGCTCTTTACGTACGAGTACCTCCTCCCCCACCTCGAAAACACGAGTGCCCCTCTTTGTCTTATCCATGGCTCTCATAGTGTCTGCGGCTTTACTCGAGTTAAATCTCGCGTCTTCGATTCTTTCGCTTCTTGATATCTCGGCTTGTTTCAGGTTAGAGTGTAGGTTAACACTCCGTCCATAAATTATCTCAAATGGTGATAAACCTGTAGCACTTTGCCGACTGCTATTTATAGTGAACTCTATTCTGGGTAGAAGTTCGTGCCAGTTTCTCTCTTCACATCCGCCTGCCAATGTTGCTGTAATAAGATCTCTTATCGTTCGTATGGCTCTTTTGGCTAAACCATTTGATTGGTGCTGATAAGGTGAGCTGAATTCCTGTTTGATTCCAAGTTTCTGTAGCTTCTGTCTTAGGAAATTCCCTTCGAAATTTCGGCCTCTATCTGTTAAAATACTCTTCGGTTTTCCAAATCGATAGATCCAACTATTAAGTATTGTTTTGAAAATGGTCCCTTCGTCTTGCTTTGTGATTGCAGTTAAAGAAATCAGTTTGCTAAAACGGTCCACCATTACTACCATATATTTTTTTTTGGCGTTTATTTCCATGTAAGCCACATCTATAACAATCTGTTCTAGGAATTCAGAGCTATATCTAGGAATAAATGTTTCCTTGGTTCTTGTCTGATCGATCTTTCTCTTAGCGCAGATCTCGCAACATTGTAAACAGAGTTGGATTGTTTCTTGCATTTTCGGCCAATAAAATATCTTTTCCATATAATGAAATAATTTCTTAACTCCAATGTGACATAGTTCTTCATGTAGCGTTGTTGTTAACAGGCCTGCAAATGTTTCTGGGACTAACATTAAGATATTTTTGTTCTTTTCTACTGTTATTAATCCTCCATCAATTTGTGTATTTTTTACGTTAAAAGGAAAACAATTCTTTTTCTCCCGTGTACATCCATTTTCCAATATCTCTCGCAGCTCTCGAAACCGAATGTCCTTTTGTTGTTGTTCCCATACTTTTTCCATAGCTTCTGTTCTATATATATCTAATCTTTGATTTTCCTTCCTTAGCTTCTTCATGTCTTGTTTGACACTGGGTGCAAACCATACTTTTTAATCTTGATAGTCCATCTGCATTTGAGTGTTCTTCGCCTTTCCGATATTTTAGTTCAAAATCATATTCCGACAGGTTAGCTAACCATGTTTGGAATTGCGGACTGTTTGGCGTTTTTGTAGTGTTCATGAAAACCAAAGCGTTGTTGTCGGTGCGAATTATGAATTTTTTTTCCGTACAGATATTCTCTAAAATGCATGACGTATTCATGTACGGCGAGCAGTTCTTTCCTGGTTACACAGTATCCCTTTTCATGTGATGACATATGTCTCGAGCCATAAGCTATGACAGATTCTTCACCATCTTCTGTAATTTGACTCAAAACTGCACCAATGGCTCCGAAACTAGCGTCTGTGTCTAGGATAAAAGTCCTATCTTCTCTTGGAAAATCAAGGATAGGTGCTTCGCACAACCGTCTCTTCAGAGTTTGGAAGCTCTCATTGCATTCTTTAGTCCAATTTATATCTTTATCGCATCCAGATGTTGCAGCGTATAATGGTTCGGTGATTTTGGCAGTCTTTGATGAATCTTCTATAGTAGTTCGTTAATCCGAGAAACGATCTCAATTGTTTTGAACATTTTGGTACTTCTGCTTTCTCGATCTCTTCCACTTTCTTCCTGTTTGTTTGGATACCCTTCTCGTTAATTGTGTGACCAAGGAAACACAATTCTGTTTTATTGAATTTGCATTTTTCTGGATTTATCTTCAGTCCTGCCAATTTAATTCTTCTGAATATTTCCCTTAATAGCTCATCGTGGTCTTTTTGACTTACCATATACCAAGATATCATCTAGATAAACTACTACTCCCTTGAATAGCATTCCTTCTAGCACTGTGTGCATCAGTCTCTGGAATGTCGCAGGAGCTGTTGCTAAGCCAAACGGTAGTCTATTGAAGCAAAATCGTCCTTCTCTTGTACTGAATGCAGTCATTTCTTGAATTTTTGGAGCCAACTCCACTTGATAATACGCCTGACCTAAATCGATTGACGAAAATACTTTTGCATTCGCGAGACAGTCTAGTAAGATTTTGGTGTTAGGCATAGGAAATGACTCTTTTTCTGTTATGGAATTTAATCCACGATAATCTACACACATCCTGATAGATCCATCTTTCTTCCCTACTATAACTAACGGGGCATTCCAAGGACTCTTGCAACATCGAATAACATTTGCTTTCATTAACTCTTTTATCAGTTCTTCAATCCTTTTCTCCATGTGCATTGGTTGACGTCGAGGATGTTGCATTATTGGGCCTCCTGTTATCCGCATCTCATGTCGAACTAAGTTTGTAAATCCCAGATCGAATTTCGATGCCATAAAAATTCCGCCGTATTCCCTCATCATTCCTTCAATATCTTTATTATTGTCACCTGCCATCGCCACTAGTGCTTTATTTATTCTTTCTTCATCAGTGTAAATTTTGTTTATCAATGACGTTTCTATATTATTGATTTTCACTAACTTTACTCCAAACTCTTTCATTGTATCAATGCCCCCTATGAATTCAGGTTTGATCTCTTTTACCACTACTACTGTGATTATTTTGGTCTTCTGATTCCATGTGGCCGGTATAGTCATGTATCCCATTGCTTCTTCACCTCCAGTTGAAAAAACTCCGCACAATAATATCATACTACGTTTAAGTTCTGGTTTGCCTATTTTCTCCCACAAACTCTTGCTCATGACTGTTACTGATGCTCCAGAATCCCATAACATCTCTGTTTCGGCATTATTCAACATTATTTTACTCCAATTTCTTCCATCTTTCGTCTGGTACATCTCTTCTTCTGCCTCGCCTCTTCGTCGTTCATTTCTTATTTCATAATTTATTGTCTTGACTCCACCGACGAAATGAAACCCATGGAGTCGCTGTTGTTTTTTCCGTCTTCTCTCAATATAGTATATTTTTCAGGGACATTGTATCTATCTTCCATGTCGCTGTGAGCAATTCTGAAATCCTGGCTGTTCTCGGTGTAATCTCTTCTTTCAGATTTTGAATCTTCTTCTTCTATGCACGCTATCCTTTGATATCGGTGTGGAACCTCTTTCCGTAACGAAAAACAATCTCGGAAACCGTGACCTTCCTTGCCACATATCAGGCATTTATTTCCCAGTGGACACTCATACCTTCTGTGTCCCTTTTCGCCACAGCAAAAACAATCACCTACCGTTAATTTTGGGACCGATGCTTGTGGTAGTCCTCTACTTTCGTTGTACAGCCTCCTTGCTATATTCTTCATGGATGTTGTTGGCAGCTTCCTTTCTGAGCTATTCGGGATTCTCGCATTTCTCAAGAATTGTTCTCTTGGAGATTGTTCTCAACGACCATGGTTATTTCCTTCATATTGTATTGATCCGCGTATAGGATATTCGTCTTTTCTTGATCTGTGGTGACTAAATCGGTCTTCTGATTGCCTTCTTTGTGGTGATGTAGGCATGGGATTTTGGGTATTCTGTTGAATTCTCATCTGCCCTGCCTCAGTCACGCTAGCGTATGTTCTTTGACCGATTGCTTTAACAAATTCTGTTTTATGGTTTCCATTTTTGTTACTTTCGAAAATTTTCGCCAATGATCTCGTTTCTTCAATTTTTGTTTCTGGTTTCGTCAATAGTATCTCCCGCAGTCTCGCATCGCGTGCTTTATTTGCGATGAGGTCTTGAACAATATCTTCTTCTGATCGTCCTGAATTTACAACTTCAGCTAAAGCTTTTCTTAGCCGTATCTCAAAAGCTGCAAACCTTTCATCATCTTCCTGTTCCATAGCTGCCAATTCTCTGATTTTGTCAGTTATAGATTTTGTAATTGTGAACGTATTTAAGAACCACGCTTTGGCTTTTACATCTGTTGTTTCTGTTTCTCTGACGTTTCCCCACAATGTCTTTGCTTCTGCCACTAATAACACATCGAAAGTGCTTGTCAATCGCTGTCCATTTGTCAGCAACCATTCTTCTATATCTCTGATCCATTCTTCGGCTTCTTTAAAACCTCGTCCATCATATCGTCTGATGTTCAGTGTGAGCATGTCTTGGCATGATTTCGGTAGGCATTCCATTAGCGATTTTGTCGATTTCGAAATGGCGTTGATATTTTGATTTTCGGCGTGGTCGCCAGTTAAATCCATCTTTAGATCCATCTTTAAATTTGCAGCAAAAATCTCGAAACTAACAATATATATTTAATCAAAGAATTTATTTAATTAATTCACAAAAACCGCAAATTCCTAATTATTCAAACAACAAGATATCTAACTACAACTATAGTGTGAATGTAATTAAATAGAATTAGTATTTAATTTCCAGTTTTAAATAGATTTAAATAATATAATAAAAGTAGATAATAAAATTATAAATTAAATATGAATATCGAAGTTATTAATTGGTCTGACGGTAAATTAAATACATTCAAGAATGATTAAAAATAAAATATAAAATATTTATTGAATACTTGGGTATTAATATTCCTTATTCAATTAATAACTCATGCGTGCGAAAATATCCTTAAAACAAAAAACAGAGGTTGTTTAAATAATAGAGATTTTGAGTTGTTTTTAAAAATATAGTTTTGTTTTGTTTTGAAATATTATGGATGTTATTAATTCAAGAAACCAGACATCTAATATATAGATCAAAATTTAATTTCCTATGTATCGCAAATTTTTGATCTATAGTCATAATGAAAACAAATGAAATATTAAAAGAAAAAAAACAAAGGTGAACTAAATACTAAAGAATTTCCTGTTATTACTGCATTTGTCATTATTGTATTACATCGTTGGATATATTATATTGAAATTCCTTATTTATTAAACGCTGAAATAGATTATCCATGTTTACTTATAAAATGATAAAATATAATAAAATTTTAATAATTATAGATGATGTGAAGAAAAATCAAAATTTTACCGTAGATACGTTTAAAATACTTAATCAAATGGAAAATACAATCGAAAAGGTTTTTTTATTAGTGGTTTAGGTAAATTAAATATAATTCATTTCCATTTAGAAACAACGGCGATATAAGGAAATACAGGACCACTTACGAAATGAACGACTTATTCGAGCACAAGCTCTCACAGAAACTTTAGAAAAAGTGGAAAATACATGTTCAATTTTCATGATAAAACCTGTTTTAAATTACAAGACGAAGTATTTATTTTTCATAATGATAATAATAATAATGATAATAATAATAATAATAATAATAATAATAATAATAATAATAATAATAATAATAATAATAATAATAATAATAATAATAATAATAATAATAATAATAATAATAATAATAATAATAATAGTTACAACAATTGGTTCCATCTAAAGATTTATTAATATAAACACAGAGTGATCACTCTTAAATAGTAATGTATATTGCGTAATAACTAACACATTGTATCGAATTACGCAATATACTCTGAACTGTTCACATTTGGTCCTTGGCCTCTAATGTAATATCATTACTCTCCCCTTCATAAGATTGATGCCATCTCTTTAACCATTCGATTCGTCGGTGCCGTGTCGTATCTGGATATTGCAATTCAACTTGATGATCTGAAATAAATCTAAGAATTTTATATGGACCATCATATTGAATATCATTTTTGTTTCTTCTATGTGGTTCTCGTCTTACTAGTACCTCCTCCCCCACTTCAAAATGTCGTTTAATTCTTTTGTCTTTTTCAAATGTTCTCATCTTTTGCGCAGCTTGCTTGTTATTCTTTTGTGCTTCTTCCGAAATATCGTGTACTTGATGTTTGAGTCTAGAATTAGCGTGTAACGTTATTTTCCGTCCATATACTATCTCAAATGGTGAATATTTTGTAGAACTTTGATAAGTTGCATTTATACTGAATTCAATTCGAGGCAGCAGTTCGTG
The DNA here is from genome assembly GCA_959609185.1 of Schmidtea polychroa. Classification (NCBI taxonomy): domain Eukaryota; kingdom Metazoa; phylum Platyhelminthes; order Tricladida; family Dugesiidae; genus Schmidtea; species Schmidtea polychroa. The sequence goes on along the minus strand of CAUHTR010002624.1, from coordinate 4,185 downwards.
CCACTGTTTTTCAGCACAGCCCCCTTTCATCGTAGTCACAAGTAAATCTCTCATTGTTCTGATAGCTCTTTCCACTAAGCCATTCGACTGATGTTGATATGGCGATGCGAATTCTTGCTTTATTCCAAGTTGTTCTAATTTTTCCTTAAAATATTTGCTTTCAAAATTTCGCCCTCTGTCTGTCAATATACTTTGAGGTTTACCATATTTGTAAATCCAATTGTTCATTAGCGTCTTCAAAATAGTTTTTTCATCTTGGTTTGCTGTAGCCGTTAAACTTACTAATTTGCTAAACCTATCAATAATAACGATAACATACTTTTTGTCGGTTGAAGTTCTCTCCATGAAAGCAACATCCATCACAATCTGTTCTTGAAATTCAGAACTTTCGTGTGGAATTAAAATTTCCTTTGTCCTCGCTTGGTCTATTTTCCGTCTTGCACATGTGACACATCGTTTTACTATCTCTTTAACGGTTTCTTGCATTTTCGGCCAGAAAAAATTCCCTTCCAAATAATGAAACAGTTTCTTAATTCCAACGTGACATAAATCTTCATGTATTTGAATCACTAGTTTAGATTGATAGCTTTTTGGGATTATCACTAGATCTATTTTGTCTGATTCCAATACAAGCATATCATCCGATATCTTTAACTGATCTTTATATCTGAATAAAAAACTATTTAGAAACGATTCCTTCCGAAAATCTATCTGATTCTTAAGAATTTCCATCACTTCCTGGAACAATTTATCTTTCTTCTGTTCTTCCATAATTTCTAACATTGTCTGTGTTTTTTGTATCAAATTGATATATCTTACTCTTGACCTTTCTTGTTTATGTTGTACATGTGCTGTCTGACACTGTGCACATAAACTACCCTCGATCCTTGATAATCCATCTGCGTTTGCATGTTCTTCACCTTTCCGGTATTTCAATTGGAAATCGTATTCCGATAGATTAGCCATCCATGTCTGAAATTGTGGACTTATTGCTTTTTTATTCGTGTTCATAAATACTAAAGCTTTGTGATCTGTTCGAGCCACGAATTCTTTCCCGTATAAATACTGTCTAAAATATAAAACATATTCATGCAATGCCAATAACTCTTTCCTTGTTACGCAGTATCCCTTTTCATGGGCCGTCAGATTTCTTGAACCGTATGCGATAACTATTTCTGAACCGTCTTCTTTTATTTGACTCAACACTGCTCCAATAGCTTCAAAACTGGCATCAGTATCCAATATAAATTTACGGTCTATACGAGGAAAATCAAGAATAGGTGCTTGTGTTAAGGCTTCTTTAAGTTGTTTAAAACTGTTTTCACAATTTTCTGACCATTCGATTGTTTTATCACAACTTGACGCTGCTGCATGTAGGGGTGCTGCTATTTTAGCATAATCTTTGACAAATCGTCTATAGTAATTTGTCAAACCTAGAAAAGATCGAAGTTGTTTAGCACACTGTGGTTTCGTCGCTTCTGTAATTGACTTGATCTTCTCTGAATTTGTCTGTATTCCATCTTCACTGACGGTGTGACCAAGGAATTTTAATTTGGTTTTGTAAATTTCGCACTTCTCCGGATTTATTCTTAGTCCTGTTTTTTTTATTCTTTTGAAAACTTCTCGTAATCGCTCATCATGTTCAGACTGGTCCTTGCCATATACCAGAATATCGTCTAAATAAACAATTGCTCCATTAAACAATATACCCTCTAACATCGTGTGCATTAATCGCTGAAATGTTGCTGGAGCCGTTGATAATCCAAATGGAAGTCGATTGAAACAAAATTGACCTTCTTTGGAACTAAAAGCCGTTTTTTCTTGTGCTTCTTCTGCTAATGCGACCTGATAGTATGCTTGTCCAAGATCTAAAGAAGAAAAGAATTTAGATCCTGATAGGTTATCGAGTAATTGGAATATGTTGGGCATAGGAAAAGATTCTCTTTCTGTCATCTTATTCAACTCTCGATAGTCTACGCACATTCTAATTGAGCCGTCTTTCTTTCCTACTACAACCAATGGAGAGCTCCATGGACTTTTACATCGTCTTATAACTCCAGCATTTGTTAACTCTTTTATCATATCTTCAATTTTCTGTTCTAGATGCATCGGTTGTCGTCTTGGAAATTGCATTGTTGGATTCCCAGATGTATTAATTTCGTGCTCTACGATTCTTGTGAATCCTAAATCAAATCTGGCTGCCATAAATATTGACCCGAATTCATCTAATAATTTGTTAATTGTTGGCAATTCATTTCTTCCCAATTCCTTTTTTGATTTTTGCCTTCTCTCGTCATCAGTATAATTGCTAATCTTTGTCTCGGATTCGATATTGTTAATTTCCATCAACTGCACTCCAAATGCTTTCAAAGTATCTATCCCACCAATAAAACCTGGAAATATATTTTTAATAACAATTATTTTGATAGTCCTCATCTTATTGTGCCAATAAACATTTACTTCTGTACATCCCTGTGGTTTTTGAGTTCCTGGAAAAACTCCACATATTTTGATTTCACTGCTGCTTAAACGTGGACTGCCAATTTTATTCCATGTTTCCTCATTCATCACTGTAATTGAAGCTCCAGAATCCCACAACATCTCAATCTCAACATCATTTATCATCATCTTGCTCCATTCTCTTCCATCTGACGTCGCATACCTCATTCCCTCTGTTCTGTCATTCCGATTTTCTTCCTTTACAACCCCATTGACGAAATGTATGCAATAGAGTTCCTCGTGTTTTTTTCAGTTTCCACATCATGAATTGCATAATCATTAATTGATTCTCTTGTTTCTGCATCATCCGAGTAATTTCTTCCGTTTTCTTCGTCATGCACACAAGCTATCATTTTCTTGCTCTCATAGTTATGTTGGTCTTTCTTTCTTAATAAATAACAATCACGAAAATTATGCCCTCCCTTACCACATATCAAACATTTATCTTTTAGTGGACATTCATATCTTCTGTGCCCATATTCGCCACAGCAAAAACATTGGCCTGACTGTAATTCGCCGTTTCTAGGATCATGAAGGCCTCTAGATCGATTGTATAATCTCTTGGCAATGTGTTTAAGCGAAACTGTTGGTGTCCTTCTCTGCACATTCCGTTCGACTGCATGATTCATTTCGTTATTTCTGCTATACGAATTATCTGGTAAATTCTCTCTTCTGTAATTTCCTTGGCTTCTTAATACATTGGTGTTACTTCCATTTGTTTCTCTTGTAAACGTTTCTGAATTTCTTCTCCTTGTTGCTTCCGCGTAACTACTCTTCTTTATTACCATAATTTCTTCCGTCTTTTCTTTTGATTCCACTTTTTCGTAAATTTTGGCCAGTTGATTTCGTTCTTCTGCTGTCATCGATGGTTTCATTGTTAGAGCATCCTTTAATCTTCTGTCTCTGACGCGTCCAGTTATAATTTCATTGGCAATCTCATCTACCCTCATTCCTGAATTAATAACTTCACTCACTAATTTCAATACCCTGATTTCGAAGGTTGCATATCTCTCATTTTCCTCTTGTCTAATTGCAGCAAGTTCTTTAATCTTGTCTATAATAGTCAATTTAATTGTAAATGTTTCGGAAAACCACTCTTTAGCTGCTTTATCTGTTGTTTTTTCTGTTTTGAAATTTTTCCACAGTGTAGCCGCTTCATCGCAAAGGAGAAAATCGAATGCTTCTGTCCTCTTCAAATCATTCCTAGCAATCCAATCATCAATTGCCTGTATCCATTTTTCAGCTTCCTTGGTACACCTGCCGTCGTATCTTCTAATTTCCATATCCAAGAGTTCTTGTGCACGTTTCGGTAGTGCGTCTCTTGCAGACTTTTTCCCTTCTCCTCGAGTCGTCATTGTGTGAACATTTTCGGCGTGGTCGCCAGTTACAACAATTGGTTCCATCTAAAGATTTATTAATATAAACACAGAGTGATCACTCTTAAATAGTAATGTATATTGCGTAATAACTAACACATTGTATCGAATTACGCAATATACTCTGAACTGTTCACATTTGGTCCTTGGCCTCTAATGTAATATCATTACTATAATAATAATAATAATAATAATAATAAAATTAATAATAAAATCTTTCAAATTTTAATTAAGACGAATTCTGGTGCAACTAATAGACTCGAAAAATTTGATAAATAATACGACTCGATTTCATCAGAATTATTGGGAA
>CAUHTR010002623.1:0-38509 GCA_959609185.1 Schmidtea polychroa | reverse complement strand
AATTAAATTAAAATTCTTATTAATTTATTATCTTAGTTGATTCATATTAACTTGAATGATCAGTATTTTTTTATTTACTGGATGATTAATGACTAGAATTTAAAGTTCTTTCCTGTCCATTAATTACATTTTTATGATATTTATTTTGAATAAATTAAATTTTTACAATTATTTAATCAATTTTTACCAAGTTAATGATGCCTTGAGTTCAATTAATTTTTCATACAATTTTTTCAAGTGAAAAGCATTTTCTTTTAAAGATCAATTTGATAGTACATAGTTGTAGGTTGATATTTGTTAATTTCTCGATGGGTTTTGATGGTGGTTGTTAGTATATGGTTGTAAGTGTTTAGTATTTAGTTGTTTGAGACCTAGTTGTTAGTACATGGTAACTAGTTAATTGGTAGGTGGAGGGTTAAGAGTGACCAATACCCTTTCGACTAATACCATTACGACCAGTACCCTTAGGGGGTCAAAACATCTTGTCGGATAAACTCAGAGTATATATAATAAAATGAATCAATAATCTAATCACTGAATCTAATTAAAAATATTTTTGAAGACCAATAAAAAAAATAATTTAAAAAAACATTTCATAAAATACAATGAAGAATATTTAGTTGGTTGTAAGTAGTTAGTTGTAAGTATCTGGTTAGTACATGGTATCATGTTGTAAGTATTTGGTACTTATTTGTTAGCACCTTGTTAAAAATATTTAGTAGCCAATTGTTGGTAACTGATTGTTGAACTATTATTATTATTATTATTATTATTATTATTATTATTATTATTATTATTATTATTATTATTATTATTATTATTATTATTATTATTCCATTAAAATTTTCATTTGACTTTGAAAAATATTTCATTGAAATTTGTATTTAAAATTATCTTAAAAAATTAATCCATTAAAATTTTCATTGGATATTATCTTAAAAAATATTCCATTAAAATTTCCATTAAAAATTACTTAAAAAATTATTCCATAAAAATTTCCACTAAAATGTATCTTAAAAATTTTATTTCTCAGAAGCTGTTAGTTATTCAAACTTTTTTTTAATAAATTTTAAAATCTTACTTTAATTTACTTATTACATTATGTTAGGGATATTTAAATAATTAATTTATAAATAAAATATATATTATATTATAAGTAAAAGTATAATAAGTATAAAAGCTGGCACGCATAATTAGCATTATTATTTAATTAATTAATTCGCCATTTAAATCGGGTGTTTTAATAATACCAGATTTAGGCAATAATTTGTATTTTGTATTTTGTATTAAAAATAAATATTTGTAGATTACTAACTGGTTATTATTAACATGGCGACCCTGGCAATGATCAATAAAATGATCCCAGATATTTACGATGGCAGCGTCGATGTAGACGTTTTTATTGGAGAATGCAAGAGGTATTTCCAATTATGTGGACTAGAACAATCCAGTCAAAGTATGATGATCAAATGTTTAATCGCAATAGAGTTGTTGCCAATTTATGAAGCAATAGAAGAAAATGAAATTTATTTTGAAGACAGATTGAAAAAGGCTTTCAAGAAACCAACGACGTTGATAGGGGATTTTCTAATCCTCTGCAATTATGAAAAGAACGATGATACTGCTCCAGCATATTTCGAAAAAATAGAAAAGATGGTTGACCAAGTTATGAAGCACAAATGGGACAAGAAAGAATTAATGTCATATTTTTTGGTCCATTGTATCAAAGACAAAGATACACAGAAAGAAATACAGATGAGAGATGCGATGAGCGTCGACGAAATAAAAGGAGTGATAAAGAAGGTCGATGATATAAAGATTGAAGTATCCGGAATTTCAGTTTTGAATAGAAGGAAGGAAACGTTTGCGAGTATTGTCAATACGAGACAAGGATTTGGAGATAGACAGAACCAAAGCAAACTTTTACAAATTCACAACGAAGTGAACACAGATATGATTCAACACCGAGGATGAAAGCCGATAATTTCCAGACCAGATTCCAACAAAGAGAAATGCCGGTTAGAAGCAGACCAGTTATTACATGTTGGAATTGTCAGGAGGTGGGTCATATGAGTCGAGAGTGTCGGAAACCAAGGGTTCAGAAATGCTTCCAATGTGGAAAAGAAGGGCACCAATCCAGAGAGTGCAATCAGAGAGCACAGAATGCAAAGATGAGATGTTTTGCGTGTAAAGATATTGGACACAACAGAAGAGAATGCCCATCAATATCGTGCTCAGGATGCGGAAGAAGAGGCCACCTACGATTTCAATGCTGGAATCAGACAGACAGAAGAAGATACGCAGACGAGCGGGGACCACCGAGACGGACACATGTAGCCGCGTTTCAGACTGATCAAGCCGAGAACGACGAAAAGGTTTCATGTCAAGACGAAGCCTACCCAAAACAAGAAGCTCCATCGTTGGGCGAGATGATCTGAGCAATGAATTAATGGGTAATAATGACGATTGTGTATGCCAGTATAATTGTATAAGTAGATATAAATATATTAATAGTATTAGTAGTAAAGTGAATAGTATAATTCCTTTTGTAAATAATGTATATAATGTAGAAAATATTAATAATAACGTGAAAAGTATAAGTCCTTTCGTAGATAATTTAAATAAAGTAAATAATAAAATGTTGGATGAGAATAATGTAATCAGAAATAATTGTAGCAGTAGAATTGTAGGAAATATCGATATAGTTGAAAAAAATAATGAGCTAGAAACAAATTTTAAAAAAGCGAATCAATGTGATATAATAGAAAATGTTAAAAATAAAAAGTCGGTAAAAAATAAAGTTACGGATATTCATGATGCAATTATTTTAAATATGCCGAATGAAAACAATTTTGAAAAAATAAAAATTGATGACGATAATAAAAAAGAATGCAAAAATAATTGTACTCAGATTTTATCGATAGATGACGTAAAAAAATTAAAAAAAACAGAAAATATGATTTATGTACACAATGAAAAGGATAGAATATTTGATACATGTGACTGTAAAATACAATATAGAAGTGAAACATATTGGAAGAAGGATGAGTATAATATTGTTTATGATAAAATGGGTGGACGTCCAAGTATAATAATAGGCATAAATAATTACTTTAAGAATTGTTTGTTGGATACAGGAGCTAGAATGAATGTGATTGATAGTTCGATTATAAAGGAGATCGGAAATCCAGTTTTAAACGAACACGGAGACAAAATCTGGTACGCAAATGGTAGTCGATTAAAAACTTTGGGAAGAATCAAGCTTAGAATAAATATAGGAAGTAGAGAAGAAAATATTGTTTTTGTAGTAGTTGAAAATGTATCTCCATCGATAATTGGAGGAATCGATTTATTACGTAGGTTTGACTTAAAACTAATGAAAGTTATCGGAAAGCGAGTATAATAATATGGAAATATGCAACATTGAAGCCAAATTTGGGAAAAGAACGAGCGATGAACTTCGATTTAAAAGAGCAATAGAATTAATAGGATTAAGGTGTGACAACAAACTTTATGGAGTAATAAAATAAATGCCGAAGTATTTATGATAGATAAGTGGGATATAGGCAAAACCAATCTATTAAAGCATGATATTAAAACTGTTGAAGGACCAATCCATTTGAACCCAAGAATACAGCCAGCCCACCTGGAAGAAAAGATTGAAGAAGCTATTAAAAATTTGGAAGAAAACGGCATAATTAGGAAGTGTGACTCACCGTGGAATACGCCCTTAGTATGTGTCTGGAAGAAGGAGAAAAATGATATTCGATTATGTTTAGATTTTAGAAGTTTAAATAAAATGACAGAAAGACAAATCTTCCCAATGCCTAATATCGAACAGATGTTAGATTCATTAAATGGATCAATGTACTTTAGCACCATTGATCTGGGAAGCGCCTATTATCAGGTTGAATTGACAGCAAATTCGCAAGAAAAGACAGCGTTCTCAACAAGATCTGGGCAGTTCTGCTTTAATAGGATGCCATTCGGGATTCCTGCTGCTCCAGCTACATTCCAAAAATTAATGAATATGGTTAAAGGAAAATTATTATGGAAAATTGCTGTAGTGCATTTAGATGATATTTTAATATTCTCAAAAGACAAAGAAGATCATATAAAAAAAATAAATGAAGTATTAGAAAAAATAAAAGAAGCAGGATTGAGAATAAATCCTGAAAAATGCAAATTTTTGGTGAAGGAAACAAAATTTCTTGGTCACATTATAACTTGCGAAGGTGTTAAAGTCGATTAAGCTAAAATAGAAGCAATAAAAGGGTTTCAAAGACCAAAATGTTTAAAGCAATTGAGGAGTTTCTTAGGACTGTGTAATTATTACAGAAAATTTATAAAAAATTATTCAAAATTCGCAAGAATATTTGAATCGATGTGCGGAAACAATAAAGACAAGTTAGTTTGGTCACAAGAATGTCAAGAAAGTTTTGAGGAATTGAAGAAAGCACTATCAACTACACCAGTTCTAATATATCCTGATTATGAGAAAGAATTTATTTTGGATACAGATGCTAGTTTCGACACCATAGGAGCTGTTTTGTCACAGATTGATGATCTAGGTAATGAACGTGTTATTGCCTATGGTTCACAACCGATGAGTAAACATGAAATAGGATACTGTATCACGAGAAAGGAACTTTTAGCAATTTATTACTTTGCACAGCATTTTAAGCACTATCTTTACGCAAGCGATTCCAGCTAAGAACGGATCACAAGGCTATAATATTTATGATGACAACAAAAAAACCTATAACGGCACAATTTCAGACATGGATAAACTTCTTGAGTAGTTTAGATATGGATATTAAATATCGAAATGGAATTGACCATTCGAACGCTGACGCATTATCGAGAGATAAATGTGGGAAATGTACACAGTGTATGGAAATACATGAAGATGCCAAGACAGAGAAAGTAAAAACCAGATTGTTGACAATGACGGGTACTAAACATGGATTGCAATGGCAAAAAGGTAATGAAGAGATAGAACATATGAGAAAAGCAATTGATAAAAATGAGACTACAAGATTTAAAATCAACGAAGATTTAATTTTAACAAGAGAAAATAAAATTTGGATTCCAAAAGTAAATAGAATAGAATTTGTCAAAGAGATGCACAAAATGTTGTGTCACGCTGGATGCAAGAAGGTAATCGATTATATAAAAGATAATTACGATATGGAGGAATTAAATACAATCGCACTCAATATATTCAAAGTTGTGAAATATGCCAGAAACGAAAAACATTGCCAACAAAAACAAAGGAACTAATTGTAAAAACACAAGTGGCGGAACCGTTTGAGGTTATAGCGATAGATTTTTGTGGACCTTTGCAGGCAAACATTCATGGAAAGAAATATATTTTGGGAATTATAGATATGTGTAGTCGATACATTTCGTTGACAGCAGTAGCAAAACAAGACGAAAAAACTACAGCGGAAACTATTGTGAAATTCTGGATATTAAAATACGGGGCACCGAGAATTATTCATGTTGATTGTGGAAAAACATTTGAGTCTAACTTGATAAAAGAGTTGGCTAAGAATCACAATATACAGCTACAATTTTCTAGCCCTTATCATCATAACAATAATGGTTTGATTGAAAGACAATTGCACGTCGTTGTTGGAACTCCAGGCCGGGTTATAAGATATGATAAAGAAAGGTCATATTAAATCAAATTTTGTCAAAATGTTTGTTCTTGATGAAGCCGATGAAATGTTGAGCAGAGGTTTCCAAGATGACGTATGTGAATGCGTACAATATTTAGCTCCAGAGACCCAAAATTTCATTCTTTCTGCTACAATGCCAGATGAAGTTTTGAAAGTTAGTAACAACTTTATGAATAACCCAGTCAAAATTCTAGTAAAAAAAGATCAATTGACTCTTGAAGGTATTCGTCAATTTTACATTAACGTTAGTCAAGAAGATTATAAATTTGATACTTTGTGTGATTTGTATGAATCTCTTACCATTACTCAAGCTGTCATTTTCTGTAATTTCAAAAATAAAGTTACATTTTTAAATGATAACTTGAAAAGTAAAGGATTTGTCGTTTCATCAGTTCATGGTGAAATGGAACAACAAGCGAGAGACCAAATTATGAAAGAGTTCCGAAGTGGATCAAGTAGAATTCTTATAACCACTGATTTGTTATGTCGTGGTATTGACGTCCAACAAGTTTCAATGGTCATCAATTATGATTTGCCTAAAAATAAGGAAAATTATATTCATCGTATTGGCCGAGGAGGTCGATTTGGTAGAAAAGGCGTTGCATTAAACTTTGTCACAGACAAAGATATCACAGAAATGCAAGAGCTGGAAAATTTTTATAACACCAAGATTGAAGAGATGCCCATTAATTTATCGGAATTCTTATAAATGATTTAACGCTATTTTTGTAAATAAATTATAATTTGATTTACAATTTAATTACACAACATCATTTGTTACGTTATTTGCATATCTTACCTTTATGCTAGTAATGTAATAGCATGTATGTTGTTTATAAATTTTTGTTGCAAATATTTTTCACTAAATCTTTAAATTTGGTTTCATTGTTTTTGTTTTTTTATTTATTTTCAATTTAACTTTTTATTTATTTTGTTTGTTGTAATTGCATAATTAAATTTGTTTTAATATCCAGATTTTGTGATAAAAATAGAATTTAAAAAACGTTGTGATTTCCTTGTGTCAATAAAACTACAAGCTATCGCGGCCATATCATGGACAAGATGATACCTATTTTCAATGGAGAAGGTGACGTTCAACAGTGGATTCAGAAAGTGAAGCTAGTGGGAAAAATTCAAAAAATCGTGGAGTTGAAATCAATAATTCCTTTATATCTAGATGGACCAGCTTTTGCAGTATATCAGCATTTGAGCACTGAAGACAAAGGCAACACATTGAAGATCGAACATGCCTTAATCGATGTCTATTCGATCGATATGTTCCAAGCATATGACCGATTCCGTGAACGAAGGTGGTGCAATGAGCCAATAGATATCTATTTGAATGATATCAAAAACTTAGCATCTCTGGCCAAGATAGATAACGAAATCATAATTAAAAGCGCATTCATAATGGGTTTGCCAGCAGTGTTGTCACAACAGTTACGATCCAATGCCAATATTCAGCAGATGTCTCTTGTTGAGGTCTTAAAACAGTCTCGTGTCTTAGTAAACTGTGACAATATGGAACTATGTTCGACTGTCGTGGATAAACAAAACAAGAAAAAGAAATGCTTGTATTGCGGAAAGAATGGCCATCTAGAAGAACGTTGTTTCAAGAAACAAGGAAAGAAGTGTTGGCTATGTGCAGAAGGAATAAAGGGACTATATAGCGATAATTTACCATAGTAAATCATCGCTATACAAATATCGAACACAAATAAAAAAATCAATAATAAAACTGAAAGTTAAAAGCTTATCACAATTCCACAATCAAAAAGAAATTTATTCTACTATATTCTGAAATTTGATATCAATCATCGGAAATTTCCCTCAAATAGCAAAGAAGATTTTCGAACAGATTTATAAAAGTAAATTTGCCGAAATTGAAAAGTTTGACATTCTAACTTTGTACAAATCTCTAAGTTTTTTGAATTTTTTTCTTTAAATAAAAGTTGGAATTATAATTGTTCGTTGGTTCGTTCTATTAATTTTATTTTAATATTACTTTTGTCAATTCAATATCATATTACTTTAATACTATTTTTGTGATCTCATTGTCAGAAAATCTCTACACAACACGCACCCCGATTGTCACGCCACATTTTTTAACGGTGACTCTATCGGGCTCTCTAAATTTCCTCGCACACACACACACACATTCACCAACACAAATATAATATAGTCTATATATAACACATATAGAATACATAGAATATAACATAGAATATAATACCACGGAAACCTCCAATCATAACACTCAACATAAAGTTTTAACCCTCAATGAAAATATTACAAGTTTTCAATAATAAAAACAATTTGTAATATTATTTCTATGTTTAATCACTTTTGAGAATTTTTAATATAATTACACAATAAAATAATTAAACATAGAAATACGAAAACTATAACGAGTTTTCAATAATAAAAATATTAATATAAAAATCAATACAAATCAACGTTTTTAAAAAGATATATTAATTTATCACAGAAAAAAAGCAGTTTAATCACTCAATTGTACATCGTCAATATCGTACCCATCACCGAAATCGGGACTCATTCCGCCAAAAAGTGGCCCAACTTCAAACATTTTACTGCTGACATACTTTGTCTTTTGCTCAGGAGCGTGCCTTTCGAGCTATCAAAATTTGTTTTTTGTGCAAAAAAGATATTATTAGCTCGATAAGAAATCATTGCCAATTCACTGGTAGATATGTAGGAGCTGCATGCAGGAGATGCAATGTCTCTCGTAGAATTAATAAATTATTATGAGTTGTTTTTCATAATCGATATTTGCACCATATTTTAAAACATAACCTCAGTGATTTTACCACTTGGGAGTTAAATTTTATACCTACCTCAACAGAGAAACTTATTTCATTAATTGCTTATATTAACAAATTGCTTGTTTGTTTTATTGACAGCATGCAATTTGTTAATTGTTCTTTAGCCAAAGCTGTGAAAACTCTTACTACTTTTCCTTTAACTTTGTCTGTCTTTCAGGGATCGTTAATTCATTCTTTCCATATAATTTTGCAACTTCTTTGGATGTGCTTGAGTCTACTTTGGAATTACCACCTATTTGGTCTGATGTTACGGAGGATCAGTACACTAAGGCTCAACTAATTTGGAGACAGCATAACTATAATAATAATTTGTTATTTTATATGTTAACGTATCTCAAATTAGACGTATACCTCCTTGAAACTGTTTTCAGCAATTCAGTGGAAAGGCAATTGCTTACAATGGTCTAGATCCACTTAATATCTATAGGTTCGGTTAATGTCATAAGCACTGAGGCCCATGACATACCAAATAATTATACATGATAATATTTCATTTATTTAAAACCATTTTAAATTAATTACTAAATCTTGTTATTTCATTTTCATGTGGGGATTTTGCGTAGTTAATGCATAAATTTTATTATAGAAACATCCAATAATTATAAATTAATTAATATAATTTAATTTTGATTTTACTTTGCATTTTTTAACATTAGAAATCTTTTTTAAATAATTAATATATGTAAAAATTTGAAAATAATATAACACTTAATCACTTGATTTAAACATAAATAATTTTTTAATCCTTATATATTGATGGATATCTTAAAAATATTTAATTTTAATGAATTCAAGTTTTGATAAATAATCATTTCGTTAATTTTGCATGAACATCAAATAATGAAAAAAGAGCATAATTTTTCAAAAATTAAATTAAAATTTAATATTAAATCTATGGAAATTTAAAAATGATAGTATAATTTTGTAGTACGAAAATTTTACTACATTTTTTATTAATTTTAGATTATTTAATATTTAAATTTCTTATAAAATTCAATTTTTGATTAAATTGTACGTCACAAATATTTTAAAGCAAACAATAATTTATAATTTGTTTATTTAAATAATGAAAAAATACCATCATTTTTCAAAAATTAAATTGATATTTAATATTAAATCAATGGAAATTTAAAAATGATAGTATAATTTTGTAGTAAAATTTACGAAAATTTTTCTACATTTTTTATTAAATTTAGATTATTTAATATTTAAATTTCTTTTAAAATATAATTTTTGATTAAATAGTATGTCACAAATATTTTAAAGCAAACAATAATTTATAATTTGTTTATTTAAATAATGAAAAACACCATAATTTTTCAAAATTTAAATTAAAATTTAATAATAAATCTATGGAAATTTAAAATGATAGCTTAATTCTGTAGTAAAATTTACGAAAATAAATTGAATTTTTAAAAATTTACAAAAATTTTACTACATTTTTTATTAATTTTAGATTATTTAATATTTAAATTTCTTTTAAAATTCAATTTTTCATTAAATAGTACGTCACAAATATTTTAAAGCAAACAATAATTTATAATTTGTTTATTTAATTATTTAAAAATCATTAATAACAATGGAAAATCCAGGAGAAATTGAAAGTAATTACGACAAGACAGTGGAAACTTTTGAAGATTTAAACTTAAAAGAAGACCTTTTAAGAGGAATCTTTGCTTATGGTTTTGAAAAACCATCTGCTATTCAGAAGCGTGCTATTTTACCAGCCATTGAAGGCCACGATGTCATTGCCCAAGCACAATCTGGAACTGGAAAAACTGCCACTTTCAGTATTGCTGTGTTACAGAATATTGATACCTCTATCAATAAAACACAAGCTATTATCTTAGCACCCACTAGAGAACTTGCAGTTCAAATCCACAAAGTTATAATGACCCTTGGTGACTATATGGGGGCTAAATGTTGCTCATGTATAGGTGGAAGAAATGTACGTGACGACATTAACAATTTAGAAAGTGGTATGCACGTCGTTGTTGGAACTCCAGGCCGGGTTAAAGATATGATAAAGAAAGGTCATATTAAATCAAATTTTGTCAAAATGTTTGTTCTTGATGAAGCCGATGAAATGTTGAGCAGAGGTTTCCAAGATGACGTATGTGAATGCGTACAATATTTAGCTCCAGAGACCCAAAATTTCATTCTTTCTGCTACAATGCCAGATGAAGTTTTGAAAGTTAGTAACAACTTTATGAATAACCCAGTCAAAATTCTAGTAAAAAAAGAACAATTGACTCTTGAAGGTATTCGTCAATTTTACATTAACGTTAGTCAAGAAGATTATAAATTTGATACTTTGTGTGATTTGTATGAATCTCTTACCATTACTCAAGCTGTCATTTTCTGTAATTTCAAAAATAAAGTTACATTTTTAAATGATAACTTGAAAAGTAAAGGATTTGTCGTTTCATCAGTTCATGGTGAAATGGAACAACAAGCGAGAGACCAAATTATGAAAGAGTTCCGAAGTGGATCAAGTAGAATTCTTATAACCACTGATTTGTTATGTCGTGGTATTGACGTCCAACAAGTTTCAATGGTCATCAATTATGATTTGCCTAAAAATAAGGAAAATTATATTCATCGTATTGGCCGAGGAGGTCGATTTGGTAGAAAAGGCGTTGCATTAAACTTTGTCACAGACAAAGATATCACAGAAATGCAAGAGCTGGAAAATTTTTATAACACCAAGATTGAAGAGATGCCCATTAATTTATCGGAATTCTTATAAATGATTTAACGCTATTTTTGTAAATAAATTATAATTTGATTTACAATTTAATTACACAACATCATTTGTTACGTTATTTGCATATCTTACCTTTATGCTAGTAATGTAATAGCATGTATGTTGTTTATAAATTTTTGTTGCAAATATTTTTCACTAAATCTTTAAATTTGGTTTCATTGTTTTTGTTTTTTTATTTATTTTCAATTTAACTTTTTATTTATTTTGTTTGTTGTAATTGCATAATTAAATTTGTTTTAATATCCAGATTTTGTGATAAAAATAGAATTTAAAAAACGTTGTGATTTCCTTGTGTCAATAAAACTACAAGCTATCGCGGCCATATCATGGACAAGATGATACCTATTTTCAATGGAGAAGGTGACGTTCAACAGTGGATTCAGAAAGTGAAGCTAGTGGGAAAAATTCAAAAAATCGTGGAGTTGAAATCAATAATTCCTTTATATCTAGATGGACCAGCTTTTGCAGTATATCAGCATTTGAGCACTGAAGACAAAGGCAACACATTGAAGATCGAACATGCCTTAATCGATGTCTATTCGATCGATATGTTCCAAGCATATGACCGATTCCGTGAACGAAGGTGGTGCAATGAGCCAATAGATATCTATTTGAATGATATCAAAAACTTAGCATCTCTGGCCAAGATAGATAACGAAATCATAATTAAAAGCGCATTCATAATGGGTTTGCCAGCAGTGTTGTCACAACAGTTACGATCCAATGCCAATATTCAGCAGATGTCTCTTGTTGAGGTCTTAAAACAGTCTCGTGTCTTAGTAAACTGTGACAATATGGAACTATGTTCGACTGTCGTGGATAAACAAAACAAGAAAAAGAAATGCTTGTATTGCGGAAAGAATGGCCATCTAGAAGAACGTTGTTTCAAGAAACAAGGAAAGAAGTGTTGGCTATGTGCAGAAGGAATAAAGGGACTATATAGCGATAATTTACCATAGTAAATCATCGCTATACAAATATCGAACACAAATAAAAAAATCAATAATAAAACTGAAAGTTAAAAGCTTATCACAATTCCACAATCAAAAAGAAATTTATTCTACTATATTCTGAAATTTGATATCAATCATCGGAAATTTCCCTCAAATAGCAAAGAAGATTTTCGAACAGATTTATAAAAGTAAATTTGCCGAAATTGAAAAGTTTGACATTCTAACTTTGTACAAATCTCTAAGTTTTTTGAATTTTTTTCTTTAAATAAAAGTTGGAATTATAATTGTTCGTTGGTTCGTTCTATTAATTTTATTTTAATATTACTTTTGTCAATTCAATATCATATTACTTTAATACTATTTTTGTGATCTCATTGTCAGAAAATCTCTACACAACACGCACCCCGATTGTCACGCCACATTTTTTAACGGTGACTCTATCGGGCTCTCTAAATTTCCTCGCACACACACACACATTCACCAACACAAATATAATATAGTCTATATATAACACATATAGAATACATAGAATATAACATAGAATATAATACCACGGAAACCTCCAATCATAACACTCAACATAAAGTTTTAACCCTCAATGAAAATATTACAAGTTTTCAATAATAAAAACAATTTGTAATATTATTTCTATGTTTAATCACTTTTGAGAATTTTTAATATAATTACACAATAAAATAATTAAACATAGAAATACGAAAACTATAACGAGTTTTCAATAATAAAAATATTAATATAAAAATCAATACAAATCAACGTTTTTAAAAAGATATATTAATTTATCACAGAAAAAAAGCAGTTTAATCACTCAATTGTACATCGTCAATATCGTACCCATCACCGAAATCGGGACTCATTCCGCCAAAAAGTGGCCCAACTTCAAACATTTTACTGCTGACATACTTTGTCTTTTGCTCAGGAGCGTGCCTTTCGAGCTATCAAAATTTGTTTTTTGTGCAAAAAAGATATTATTAGCTCGATAAGAAATCATTGCCAATTCACTGGTAGATATGTAGGAGCTGCATGCAGGAGATGCAATGTCTCTCGTAGAATTAATAAATTATTATGAGTTGTTTTTC
This sequence comes from Schmidtea polychroa, assembly GCA_959609185.1. Lineage (NCBI taxonomy): Eukaryota > Metazoa > Platyhelminthes > Tricladida > Dugesiidae > Schmidtea > Schmidtea polychroa. The sequence goes on along the minus strand of CAUHTR010002623.1, from coordinate 25,165 downwards.
ATAATCGATATTTGCACCATATTTTAAAACATAACCTCAGTGATTTTACCACTTGGGAGTTAAATTTTATACCTACCTCAACAGAGAAACTTATTTCATTAATTGCTTATATTAACAAATTGCTTGTTTGTTTTATTGACAGCATGCAATTTGTTAATTGTTCTTTAGCCAAAGCTGTGAAAACTCTTACTACTTTTCCTTTAACTTTGTCTGTCTTTCAGGGATCGTTAATTCATTCTTTCCATATAATTTTGCAACTTCTTTGGATGTGCTTGAGTCTACTTTGGAATTACCACCTATTTGGTCTGATGTTACGGAGGATCAGTACACTAAGGCTCAACTAATTTGGAGACAGCATAACTATAATAATAATTTGTTATTTTATATGTTAACGTATCTCAAATTAGACGTATACCTCCTTGAAACTGTTTTCAGCAATTCAGTGGAAAGGCAATTGCTTACAATGGTCTAGATCCACTTAATATCTATAGGTTCGGTTAATGTCATAAGCACTGAGGCCCATGACATACCAAATAATTATACATGATAATATTTCATTTATTTAAAACCATTTTAAATTAATTACTAAATCTTGTTATTTCATTTTCATGTGGGGATTTTGCGTAGTTAATGCATAAATTTTATTATAGAAACATCCAATAATTATAAATTAATTAATATAATTTAATTTTGATTTTACTTTGCATTTTTTAACATTAGAAATCTTTTTTAAATAATTAATATATGTAAAAATTTGAAAATAATATAACACTTAATCACTTGATTTAAACATAAATAATTTTTTAATCCTTATATATTGATGGATATCTTAAAAATATTTAATTTTAATGAATTCAAGTTTTGATAAATAATCATTTCGTTAATTTTGCATGAACATCAAATAATGAAAAAAGAGCATAATTTTTCAAAAATTAAATTAAAATTTAATATTAAATCTATGGAAATTTAAAAATGATAGTATAATTTTGTAGTACGAAAATTTTACTACATTTTTTATTAATTTTAGATTATTTAATATTTAAATTTCTTATAAAATTCAATTTTTGATTAAATTGTACGTCACAAATATTTTAAAGCAAACAATAATTTATAATTTGTTTATTTAAATAATGAAAAAATACCATCATTTTTCAAAAATTAAATTGATATTTAATATTAAATCAATGGAAATTTAAAAATGATAGTATAATTTTGTAGTAAAATTTACGAAAATTTTTCTACATTTTTTATTAAATTTAGATTATTTAATATTTAAATTTCTTTTAAAATATAATTTTTGATTAAATAGTATGTCACAAATATTTTAAAGCAAACAATAATTTATAATTTGTTTATTTAAATAATGAAAAACACCATAATTTTTCAAAATTTAAATTAAAATTTAATAATAAATCTATGGAAATTTAAAAATGATAGCTTAATTCTGTAGTAAAATTTACGAAAATAAATTGAATTTTTAAAAATTTACAAAAATTTTACTACATTTTTTATTAATTTTAGATTATTTAATATTTAAATTTCTTTTAAAATTCAATTTTTCATTAAATAGTACGTCACAAATATTTTAAAGCAAACAATAATTTATAATTTGTTTATTTAATTATTTAAAAATCATTAATAACAATGGAAAATCCAGGAGAAATTGAAAGTAATTACGACAAGACAGTGGAAACTTTTGAAGATTTAAACTTAAAAGAAGACCTTTTAAGAGGAATCTTTGCTTATGGTTTTGAAAAACCATCTGCTATTCAGAAGCGTGCTATTTTACCAGCCATTGAAGGCCACGATGTCATTGCCCAAGCACAATCTGGAACTGGAAAAACTGCCACTTTCAGTATTGCTGTGTTACAGAATATTGATACCTCTATCAATAAAACACAAGCTATTATCTTAGCACCCACTAGAGAACTTGCAGTTCAAATCCACAAAGTTATAATGACCCTTGGTGACTATATGGGGGCTAAATGTTGCTCATGTATAGGTGGAAGAAATGTACGTGACGACATTAACAATTTAGAAAGTGGTATGCACGTCGTTGTTGGAACTCCAGGCCGGGTTAAAGATATGATAAAGAAAGGTCATATTAAATCAAATTTTGTCAAAATGTTTGTTCTTGATGAAGCCGATGAAATGTTGAGCAGAGGTTTCCAAGATGACGTATGTGAATGCGTACAATATTTAGCTCCAGAGACCCAAAATTTCATTCTTTCTGCTACAATGCCAGATGAAGTTTTGAAAGTTAGTAACAACTTTATGAATAACCCAGTCAAAATTCTAGTAAAAAAAGAACAATTGACTCTTGAAGGTATTCGTCAATTTTACATTAACGTTAGTCAAGAAGATTATAAATTTGATACTTTGTGTGATTTGTATGAATCTCTTACCATTACTCAAGCTGTCATTTTCTGTAATTTCAAAAATAAAGTTACATTTTTAAATGATAACTTGAAAAGTAAAGGATTTGTCGTTTCATCAGTTCATGGTGAAATGGAACAACAAGCGAGAGACCAAATTATGAAAGAGTTCCGAAGTGGATCAAGTAGAATTCTTATAACCACTGATTTGTTATGTCGTGGTATTGACGTCCAACAAGTTTCAATGGTCATCAATTATGATTTGCCTAAAAATAAGGAAAATTATATTCATCGTATTGGCCGAGGAGGTCGATTTGGTAGAAAAGGCGTTGCATTAAACTTTGTCACAGACAAAGATATCACAGAAATGCAAGAGCTGGAAAATTTTTATAACACCAAGATTGAAGAGATGCCCATTAATTTATCGGAATTCTTATAAATGATTTAACGCTATTTTTGTAAATAAATTATAATTTGATTTACAATTTAATTACACAACATCATTTGTTACGTTATTTGCATATCTTACCTTTATGCTAGTAATGTAATAGCATGTATGTTGTTTATAAATTTTTGTTGCAAATATTTTTCACTAAATCTTTAAATTTGGTTTCATTGTTTTTGTTTTTTTATTTATTTTCAATTTAACTTTTTATTTATTTTGTTTGTTGTAATTGCATAATTAAATTTGTTTTAATATCCAGATTTTGTGATAAAAATAGAATTTAAAAAACGTTGTGATTTCCTTGTGTCAATAAAACTACAAGCTATCGCGGCCATATCATGGACAAGATGATACCTATTTTCAATGGAGAAGGTGACGTTCAACAGTGGATTCAGAAAGTGAAGCTAGTGGGAAAAATTCAAAAAATCGTGGAGTTGAAATCAATAATTCCTTTATATCTAGATGGACCAGCTTTTGCAGTATATCAGCATTTGAGCACTGAAGACAAAGGCAACACATTGAAGATCGAACATGCCTTAATCGATGTCTATTCGATCGATATGTTCCAAGCATATGACCGATTCCGTGAACGAAGGTGGTGCAATGAGCCAATAGATATCTATTTGAATGATATCAAAAACTTAGCATCTCTGGCCAAGATAGATAACGAAATCATAATTAAAAGCGCATTCATAATGGGTTTGCCAGCAGTGTTGTCACAACAGTTACGATCCAATGCCAATATTCAGCAGATGTCTCTTGTTGAGGTCTTAAAACAGTCTCGTGTCTTAGTAAACTGTGACAATATGGAACTATGTTCGACTGTCGTAGATAAACAAGACAAGAAAAAGAAATGCTCGTATTGCGGAAAGAATGGCCATCTAGAAGAACGTTGTTTCAAGAAACAAGGAAAGAAGTGTTGGCTATGTGCAGAAGGAATAAAGGGACTATATAGCGATAATTTACCATAGTAAATCATCGCTATACAAATATCGAACACAAATAAAAAAATCAATAATAAAACTGAAAGTTAAAAGCTTATCACAATTCCACAATCAAAAAGAAATTTATTCTACTATATTCTGAAATTTGATATCAATCATCGGAAATTTCCCTCAAATAGCAAAGAAGATTTTCGAACAGATTTATAAAAGTAAATTTGCCGAAATTGAAAAGTTTGACATTCTAACTTTGTACAAATCTCTAAGTTTTTTGAATTTTTTTCTTTAAATAAAAGTTGGAATTATAATTGTTCGTTGGTTCGTTCTATTAATTTTATTTTAATATTACTTTTGTCAATTCAATATCATATTACTTTAATACTATTTTTGTGATCTCATTGTCAGAAAATCTCTACACAACACGCACCCCGATTGTCACGCCACATTTTTTAACGGTGACTCTATCGGGCTCTCTAAATTTCCTCGCACACACACACACACACACATTCACCAACACAAATATAATATAGTCTATATATAACACATATAGAATACATAGAATATAACATAGAATATAATACAACGGAAACCTCCAATCATAACACTCAACATAAAGTTTTAACCCTCAATGAAAATATTACAAGTTTTCAATAATAAAAACAATTTGTAATATTATTTCTATGTTTAATCACTTTTGAGAATTTTTAATATAATTACACAATAAAATAATTAAACATAGAAATACGAAAACTATAACGAGTTTTCAATAATAAAAATATTAATATAAAAATCAATACAAATCAACGTTTTTAAAAAGATATATTAATTTATCACAGAAAAAAAGCAGTTTAATCACTCAATTGTACATCGTCAATATCGTACCCATCACCGAAATCGGGACTCATTCCGCCAAAAAGTGGCCCAACTTCAAACATTTTACTGCTGACATACTTTGTCTTTTGCTCAGGAGCGTGCCTTTCGAGCTATCAAAATTTGTTTTTTGTGCAAAAAAGATATTATTAGCTCGATAAGAAATCATTGCCAATTCACTGGTAGATATGTAGGAGCTGCATGCAGGAGATGCAATGTCTCTCGTAGAATTAATAAATTATTATGAGTTGTTTTTCATAATCGATATTTGCACCATATTTTAAAACATAACCTCAGTGATTTTACCACTTGGGAGTTAAATTTTATACCTACCTCAACAGAGAAACTTATTTCATTAATTGCTTATATTAACAAATTGCTTGTTTGTTTTATTGACAGCATGCAATTTGTTAATTGTTCTTTAGCCAAAGCTGTGAAAACTCTTACTACTTTTCCTTTAACTTTGTCTGTCTTTCAGGGATCGTTAATTCATTCTTTCCATATAATTTTGCAACTTCTTTGGATGTGCTTGAGTCTACTTTGGAATTACCACCTATTTGGTCTGATGTTACGGAGGATCAGTACACTAAGGCTCAACTAATTTGGAGACAGCATAACTATAATAATAATTTGTTATTTTATATGTTAACGTATCTCAAATTAGACGTATACCTCCTTGAAACTGTTTTCAGCAATTCAGTGGAAAGGCAATTGCTTACAATGGTCTAGATCCACTTAATATCTATAGGTTCCGTTAATGTCATAAGCACTGAGGCCCATGACATACCAAATAATTATACATGATAATATTTCATTTATTTAAAACCATTTTAAATTAATTACTAAATCTTGTTATTTCATTTTCATGTGGGGATTTTGCGTAGTTAATGCATAAATTTTATTATAGAAACATCCAATAATTATAAATTAATTAATATAATTTAATTTTGATTTTACTTTGCATTTTTTAACATTAGAAATCTTTTTTAAATAATTAATATATGTAAAAATTTGAAAATAATATAACACTTAATCACTTGATTTAAACATAAATAATTTTTTAATCCTTATATATTGATGGATATCTTAAAAATATTTAATTTTAATGAATTCAAGTTTTGATAAATAATCATTTCGTTAATTTTGCATGAACATCAAATAATGAAAAAAGAGCATAATTTTTCAAAAATTAAATTAAAATTTAATATTAAATCTATGGAAATTTAAAAATGATAGTATAATTTTGTAGTACGAAAATTTTACTACATTTTTTATTAATTTTAGATTATTTAATATTTAAATTTCTTATAAAATTCAATTTTTGATTAAATTGTACGTCACAAATATTTTAAAGCAAACAATAATTTATAATTTGTTTATTTAAATAATGAAAAAATACCATCATTTTTCAAAAATTAAATTGATATTTAATATTAAATCAATGGAAATTTAAAAATGATAGTATAATTTTGTAGTAAAATTTACGAAAATTTTTCTACATTTTTTATTAAATTTAGATTATTTAATATTTAAATTTCTTTTAAAATATAATTTTTGATTAAATAGTATGTCACAAATATTTTAAAGCAAACAATAATTTATAATTTGTTTATTTAAATAATGAAAAACACCATAATTTTTCAAAATTTAAATTAAAATTTAATAATAAATCTATGGAAATTTAAAAATGATAGCTTAATTCTGTAGTAAAATTTACGAAAATAAATTGAATTTTTAAAAATTTACAAAAATTTTACTACATTTTTTATTAATTTTAGATTATTTAATATTTAAATTTCTTTTAAAATTCAATTTTTCATTAAATAGTACGTCACAAATATTTTAAAGCAAACAATAATTTATAATTTGTTTATTTAATTATTTAAAAATCATTAATAACAATGGAAAATCCAGGAGAAATTGAAAGTAATTACGACAAGACAGTGGAAACTTTTGAAGATTTAAACTTAAAAGAAGACCTTTTAAGAGGAATCTTTGCTTATGGTTTTGAAAAACCATCTGCTATTCAGAAGCGTGCTATTTTACCAGCCATTGAAGGCCACGATGTCATTGCCCAAGCACAATCTGGAACTGGAAAAACTGCCACTTTCAGTATTGCTGTGTTACAGAATATTGATACCTCTATCAATAAAACACAAGCTATTATCTTAGCACCCACTAGAGAACTTGCAGTTCAAATCCACAAAGTTATAATGACCCTTGGTGACTATATGGGGGCTAAATGTTGCTCATGTATAGGTGGAAGAAATGTACGTGACGACATTAACAATTTAGAAAGTGGTATGCACGTCGTTGTTGGAACTCCAGGCCGGGTTAAAGATATGATAAAGAAAGGTCATATTAAATCAAATTTTGTCAAAATGTTTGTTCTTGATGAAGCCGATGAAATGTTGAGCAGAGGTTTCCAAGATGACGTATGTGAATGCGTACAATATTTAGCTCCAGAGACCCAAAATTTCATTCTTTCTGCTACAATGCCAGATGAAGTTTTGAAAGTTAGTAACAACTTTATGAATAACCCAGTCAAAATTCTAGTAAAAAAAGAACAATTGACTCTTGAAGGTATTCGTCAATTTTACATTAACGTTAGTCAAGAAGATTATAAATTTGATACTTTGTGTGATTTGTATGAATCTCTTACCATTACTCAAGCTGTCATTTTCTGTAATTTCAAAAATAAAGTTACATTTTTAAATGATAACTTGAAAAGTAAAGGATTTGTCGTTTCATCAGTTCATGGTGAAATGGAACAACAAGCGAGAGACCAAATTATGAAAGAGTTCCGAAGTGGATCAAGTAGAATTCTTATAACCACTGATTTGTTATGTCGTGGTATTGACGTCCAACAAGTTTCAATGGTCATCAATTATGATTTGCCTAAAAATAAGGAAAATTATATTCATCGTATTGGCCGAGGAGGTCGATTTGGTAGAAAAGGCGTTGCATTAAACTTTGTCACAGACAAAGATATCACAGAAATGCAAGAGCTGGAAAATTTTTATAACACCAAGATTGAAGAGATGCCCATTAATTTATCGGAATTCTTATAAATGATTTAACGCTATTTTTGTAAATAAATTATAATTTGATTTACAATTTAATTACACAACATCATTTGTTACGTTATTTGCATATCTTACCTTTATGCTAGTAATGTAATAGCATGTATGTTGTTTATAAATTTTTGTTGCAAATATTTTTCACTAAATCTTTAAATTTGGTTTCATTGTTTTTGTTTTTTTATTTATTTTCAATTTAACTTTTTATTTATTTTGTTTGTTGTAATTGCATAATTAAATTTGTTTTAATATCCAGATTTTGTGATAAAAATAGAATTTAAAAAACGTTGTGATTTCCTTGTGTCAATAAAACTACAAGCTATCGCGGCCATATCATGGACAAGATGATACCTATTTTCAATGGAGAAGGTGACGTTCAACAGTGGATTCAGAAAGTGAAGCTAGTGGGAAAATTCAAAAAATCGTGGAGTTGAAATCAATAATTCCTTTATATCTAGATGGACCAGCTTTTGCAGTATATCAGCATTTGAGCACTGAAGACAAAGGCAACACATTGAAGATCGAACATGCCTTAATCGATGTCTATTCGATCGATATGTTCCAAGCATATGACCGATTCCGTGAACGAAGGTGGTGCAATGAGCCAATAGATATCTATTTGAATGATATCAAAAACTTAGCATCTCTGGCCAAGATAGATAACGAAATCATAATTAAAAGCGCATTCATAATGGGTTTGCCAGCAGTGTTGTCACAACAGTTACGATCCAATGCCAATATTCAGCAGATGTCTCTTGTTGAGGTCTTAAAACAGTCTCGTGTCTTAGTAAACTGTGACAATATGGAACTATGTTCGACTGTCGTGGATAAACAAAACAAGAAAAAGAAATGCTCGTATTGCGGAAAGAATGGCCATCTAGAAGAACGTTGTTTCAAGAAACAAGGAAAGAAGTGTTGGCTATGTGCAGAAGGAATAAAGGGACTATATAGCGATAATTTACCATAGTAAATCATCGCTATACAAATATCGAACACAAATAAAAAAATCAATAATAAAACTGAAAGTTAAAAGCTTATCACAATTCCACAATCAAAAAGAAATTTATTCTACTATATTCTGAAATTTGATATCAATCATCGGAAATTTCCCTCAAATAGCAAAGAAGATTTTCGAACAGATTTATAAAAGTAAATTTGCCGAAATTGAAAAGTTTGACATTCTAACTTTGTACAAATCTCTAAGTTTTTTGAATTTTTTTCTTTAAATAAAAGTTGGAATTATAATTGTTCGTTGGTTCGTTCTATTAATTTTATTTTAATATTACTTTTGTCAATTCAATATCATATTACTTTAATACTATTTTTGTGATCTCATTGTCAGAAAATCTCTACACAACACGCACCCCGATTGTCACGCCACATTTTTTAACGGTGACTCTATCGGGCTCTCTAAATTTCCTCGCACACACACACACATTCACCAACACAAATATAATATAGTCTATATATAACACATATAGAATACATAGAATATAACATAGAATATAATACAACGGAAACCTCCAATCATAACACTCAACATAAAGTTTTAACCCTCAATGAAAATATTACAAGTTTTCAATAATAAAAACAATTTGTAATATTATTTCTATGTTTAATCACTTTTGAGAATTTTTAATATAATTACACAATAAAATAATTAAACATAGAAATACGAAAACTATAACGAGTTTTCAATAATAAAAATATTAATATAAAAATCAATACAAATCAACGTTTTTAAAAAGATATATTAATTTATCACAGAAAAAAAGCAGTTTAATCACTCAATTGTACATCGTCAATATCGTACCCATCACCGAAATCGGGACTCATTCCGCCAAAAAGTGGCCCAACTTCAAACATTTTACTGCTGACATACTTTGTCTTTTGCTCAGGAGCGTGCCTTTCGAGCTATCAAAATTTGTTTTTTGTGCAAAAAAGATATTATTAGCTCGATAAGAAATCATTGCCAATTCACTGGTAGATATGTAGGAGCTGCATGCAGGAGATGCAATGTCTCTCGTAGAATTAATAAATTATTATGAGTTGTTTTTCATAATCGATATTTGCACCATATTTTAAAACATAACCTCAGTGATTTTACCACTTGGGAGTTAAATTTTATACCTACCTCAACAGAGAAACTTATTTCATTAATTGCTTATATTAACAAATTGCTTGTTTGTTTTATTGACAGCATGCAATTTGTTAATTGTTCTTTAGTCAAAGCTGTGAAAACTCTTACTACTTTTCCTTTAACTTTGTCTGTCTTTCAGGGATCGTTAATTCATTCTTTCCATATAATTTTGCAACTTCTTTGGATGTGCTTGAGTCTACTTTGGAATTACCACCTATTTGGTCTGATGTTACGGAGGATCAGTACACTAAGGCTCAACTAATTTGGAGACAGCATAACTATAATAATAATTTGTTATTTTATATGTTAACGTATCTCAAATTAGACGTATACCTCCTTGCAGTGGAAAGGCAATTGCTTACCGTGATCGGATTATTGCCCACAGATAATTTTGCGCACACGATTAATGCACACACAGAATAATGCTCACAAGTAAAAATGCCCACACGAAAAATTATTTTAAATATAAAATTATATTCTATCTAGGAGATAATCTATTAGTGATTTAAAATAAAATATTAAAATGTATCAACAATAAATTTAAAAATTTTACAATTTAAAATCATTTTTATATTTAAAATAATTAAGATTTTAGATTATATAAAAAAAAATCTGGAGTATAATTCATTTCAAAAGTGAATATCACAGTTACAAGAGGTTTTAATATTAAATTGCGTAGTATAGTATTTAAATTTATAGTTTTGGGAAATACATAGATTGAAAATTTGTGAATATATAAAAAAACAATTATAAGGTATGTAATATTTAAATTCTCTTTTAATATAATAATTTTGATACCATAATTTTCTAACGATATTTTTTTTAAATATTTTAATAGGTTTGAGAATGAAATATTCTAGTACGCAGAGAGGCAATCGAGTTTTAATTTACTCTGGTTATATCTATTTCCGTACAACAAATGGAGTTTTGACTTGGAGATGCAGGTAACATCGCATTATAAACTGTCATTCCATCATAAAAACTAAAGATGGCAATATTGTAAATAAACCAACGCAACATTGCCATGAACCATGCCCACAAAAAATAGAATTTAGCAAAGAAAAAAATGCAGGATGCGATGACATCAATTGGTGCTGCTCCTAGAAATGTAATGGGGAGTATTTTATTAGAAGTGAGCAGTGAAGCACTAGCGTTTATGCCGAAAAAAAATTCAATATCACGAAATCTACTGATTTTTAGAAGAGGTGGACATTTACCAGTACCTAAAGATACAAATTTTGAAATTCCAGATAAATACACCGAGCTAGTGCTTCATGATTCAGGTGCAAGTGATCCAGATCGAATTCTGGTTTTAGGAGATATTTATCTCTTAAAAGAATTACAATATTAATTACAATATTCGGAGATGGAACTTTTGATAAACTTCCAAGCATGTTTTATCAACTTTAATTCTTGGCATGCTCAAGTTGGTAATTCTTATCCACCTTGTATTTATTTTTTGTAAAAAAAAACGGAGATACATACAAAAAAATGTTTGAAATATTAAAGAACTTGCTACCAAATTTGGCACCTGAAAGAATATTACTAGATTTTGAGAAAGCAGTGATGAATGCAGCCAGAATTGCATTTCCACAGACTGATATGAAAGGCTGTTATTTTCATTTGGCCCAAAGTATAACAAGAAAAATTAGTTCTGTTGGTCTAAAAACTAGTTTTGAAAACAACCTGGATATGAAACTAAAGCTGAAATCATTAGCAGCATTGTCAGTTGTGCCTCCATCTGATGTTAGATCAGTATTTACTAAGCTTGCAGCAACTTATCCGGAAGAAGAGAATTATAGTGAAATACTGACATATTTTTTTGGCACATATATTGAGGGTGCAGCTGGTAGAAATCCGCTGTTCTTTATTGAATTGTGGAACCATTATGATTCAGTTTTGGAGAAATCACCGAAAACAACGAATTGCTGTGAGGGATTTCATAATGCATTGAATTCTTTGTTCCACTGTAGTCATCCCAGCATTTGGTTTCTATTTGATGGATTGCAGCGAGATATAGCTTGCCATAGATTGACACTAGCTAACGCAGAAACGGGTCATCCTGAAATTAAAAATAGGAAATACCAAAAATTAGCTGATTCGGTATCTACTATTGTGCAACAATATAGTACAACAGAAGATAAAATTGTATACTTAAGAAAGTTGGCTAATTTACAATAAATTTAAAATGTATATTTGTATTAAGTAGAAGTAGAATATAATGAATTAAAATTTTTATTTTTTTAAAACAATTTTTTTTATCTCCTTTATTATCTTATTATTCTGTAATTTTAAAAACCCATAATTGGGTAGATTTTTTATCCAGTAATATTTATTTAATAATAATCGGTGATTAATAAACAATAAAATGTTTACCTCTTTACTAAAACAAAATTCATTGTTATTTACAAACACAATAACAATGAATTTTGAACCCAATGATTCCGCGGAACACAGGTGGAAGAACACTGATGTATTGTATCGTATAGTAGCAAAGCGATCTTAATTATTTTAAATATAAAAATGATTTTAAATTGTAAAATTTGTAAATTTATTGTTTGATACATTTTAATATTTTATTTTAAATCCTAGATAGAATATAATTTTTGATTTTTTCTCTATTTATTTTAATTTAATTTTTATATTTAAAATAATTTTTCGTGTGGGCATTTTTCCTTGTGGGCATTAATCATGTGCGCAAAGCTATCTGTGGGCAATTTTCGTGTGGGCACTAATCATCGAATCATTGCTTACAATGGTCTAGATCATCGGTCGGGAACCGGCGGCTTTGGAGCCGCATGTGGCTCTTAGCTTCAAAACCTGTGGCTCTTACTTTGAATAATATTTTTAAAAAAATTCGCTGCTGCCATCTAATGTTTTCAGTATGTTTCTGAAATCATCACCTAAGACACAAACGAAAAATATCTAAATTCAAATAAAAAATCGATTGCTCATAAATCTATTCTAAACCAATAAATTACCATAGCAACCATTTTCTTCAATTATTTTTACTCGCGTTTATATAAGTTTCGTGAATTAGTTTTCTAGTGTTTTTTGAATTGGTAAGGTTTTATTGCTGTGCATTACAAGAATTTATTAAATAATTAAAGTTATTAAATTCAATTGAATTATTGAACCACAATGAATGCAAGAAAAAGAAAAATCATTGATGAAAACAGAAGTTTCAATAAAATGTGGACTGAACGATTTGCATTTATAGAAGTTAATGGGAAACCTCAATGTTTGATTTGCAATTTAAGAATGCAGAACAATAAATCAAGCAATATAGAACGACACTTTGATTGAAAACATTCAGATTTCAGCGAGAAGTATCCAGACGGCGATAGTAGAAAAAAAGCTATTCAAGAATTACAAAATAAAACATTACTTCAGCAAGGATGTTTTTTAAATTGGGTAAAATCTTCATCAACTTCAAACTACGAATGGCTTGAAAATTTTTACTTTTTATTAGATATGACAAAATATTTTAACAAACTTAATCTTAAGTTGCAAGGAAAAGGAAATACTGCTTTACAGTTATTAGAAGTTCTTACTTTTGAGCAAAAACTAGAGTTGTTCAAGGTGGATATATCTAACGATCAGTTTGTATATTTTGATAGTTTAAGAAATTCCAGATTAAATTTAACCGAAGAGAAAACAGATTATAAAATATTCGCTGATATAATCACAACAATTTCGAATTCATTTGCAAGCAGATTTCAGGATTTCAAGTATCAGGAAACATTGAAATTTATTTTGCAGCCATTGCAGTGCAATTTAAAATTAATAGACATTAAAGCTTTCCCTGGTATATCTATTGCAGAACTTCAGCTTGAGCTTTTGGAAATTCAAAATAAAAGTATATGGGTAGAAAAACTTCAACACATGGTAACACAAATTGAAACATATCAACCAACTATGGAGTACACGCCGCAGGACATAATATTCAGATGCTGGAATACATTTCCGAATAATTATTCAAACACCAAGAGCCTTGCACTTGGTTTTTTGACACTCTTTGGTTCTACGTACAATTGTGAACAATTTCGCCATTAAATAAGATAAGTCATTTCGTAATATACAAATTTTTTAATGCTACACAAGTTTTTAGCTCGAATATGTCTGTGACTCTTAAATTTCATTTTTTTTGTTTATTTGACTCTTTACTTAAAAAAGGTTCCCGACCACTGGTCTAGATCCACTTAATATCTATAGAATTCCCGGTATGTCATGGGCCTCAGCGCTTATGACATTAACGGAACCCATAGAACTTTTGCAGGACATGGAAATGTACAATTTCTATGATGGAGGTATACGCAGTGGGTTAACATTTGTTAACAAACATTACACCGCTACTTCAGATAATACAGGATTATTGTATATAAATATAAATAATCCGTATGGTTGGGCTCTTAGCCAAAATCTTCCGTATGCTGATTTTTCTTGAGTGAATGATAATATGATTGTGTGAACACGGATATTGATAACCTTCCATATGGGTACACTATGGAGGTTGATATCGATATTCCGGAATGTTTGCATGACTTTTCCGAAAAAGTTGTGCCTACCTAAAGTCGATAAGCTTATGCTTACGCATTGGCCGAAGAGGAACTATGTTCTTCATTGGAGGCTTCTCAAATTGTACATAAAATTAGGTGCTGTTGTTATAAACATACATAGATGTATTAAATTTAAACAAGGACCTATATTTAAATCGTATATACACTACGATCTCAGTCTACTAGCGAAATATATAGGGACTTGTTTAAATTGCCTGTACGGTAAATCCGCGGAGAACCTCAAGAAATGAATTAATTTGAGGTTGTGTAATTCATCTGAAAACATGATAGTATACGTGATCTGATAGCCGCTCATTTAAAGAAGAACTCTATTTGTTTAGACAGACCTAGTTACATAGGACAAACAGCACTAAATCTGTCTTATATTGATTTGGAGAAGTACAGGCGCCAATTTAATTGTATTATCAATATTATAGCTGGTGATACCGACAGTTTTTTCTTCCGTTTAGAGTTCCCTGTAATATGATTTTAAACCCGTTGATTTGTTGAAGTATTGATAGCTTTTCCGTAGTATAGGTTTAGTTGTAATTTTAACAAGCCGATTTGTTGATATGGACACATTTAATTTTGAGTCTATATTTTCTTCATGATTCTTTTTCGCCATCTATATATGTTCCATCCAGTTATAAAATTAATAATTAAAATTAAATAAAGTTTATAAATTAATTAATTGGGACGGGGGAATGTCAAATGTCAAAAAATTTTTGAATTGAACTGTCTTAGAATTTAATTGCAAATTCACTAGAATTAAATACTTATCAATTAATTTGGTTAATTATTTTAAATAGTGATAAATTGATTCTTAGTGGAGTATTTTCTTCATTTGTGTTTGTGAATCCTTTGAATATTTGGTTACATTTGTGCCGAAAAGGCGTTGTTTGCGTTTGTTTTTCCATTATCTGATAATGTTTGTTTATGTTCTAAAAAATTATTTTAGTTAACGAAATAACTCACTGTTCAGCCAAAAATGCCACTATTTTTTATACCTCTATATTAGGTATGCTGAAAGAAAAAGTGGTTCAAAAAATATTTTCGCGAGTGTGTTTTGTATTTTTGCTTCTGACACCAGCTATATTGTAAAATAGTTGAATTGTTATTGTTACCGTTGTTTTTATCTATATGTGTCATCTATATATGTTCCATCCAGTTACAAAATTAATAATTAAAATTAAATCAAGTTTATAAATTAATTAAGTGGGACGGGGAACGTTAAAGAATGCCATATAGTTTAATAAATTTTTAAAATTCTTTATATTATTTTAGTTAAAAATCTTTTTGTTTATATTGTGAAAAATCATCATTTATTATTATTACTAAAGATAGTCTAATTCCGTTGCTATTTCGAAATTTATGATCGAAATTCTGTTCAGTCAACTTTTATATTTCTTTTTGTTTTGATTAATTCATTTAAAGGTGCTAGTAGTTCGCTGCAGATTGGTATGCACACGTGGTAGAAGTTTACCATTCCCAAAGACAGTCTTAGGTCTCTGTTCGTGTTTGGTAGTTTGAACTGTTGTATAGTATTTTATTTTCTATTAGTTCTGTGCCTTTTTCGTTTAATGTGTCCTAGAAAATCAATTGAATGACGTTGTAAATATTGCTGGAATATAAAAGTAAAAGATTTGAGTGAATCTAACCAATGTAAAGATGGCAATGTTAGAGCAGAAATGAAAATTAGTCCGTCAAAATGTCAATTCTTGAAAGATGAAGTCATGGAAAAATAAACTGTAGATACAAACATAGTAGACCAGAGTGTGGTAGACTAAGAACAGCTAATATATTCTACTCCCTCCTAAGAGCCCATCAAAAAATTGAGGCATTCAATACGTTCTGCTACTCCAAGTTTATCTTCCCTCTACAAGCAGACGAGATTACTAAAAACCCATTCATAAAAGTTTGACGAAAGGATAAGGAAAATGATAAAGGACAAAAACGTCAGCCTCTCAGATACCTCTTCTGAAAAATCAGTAATCCTTCGTATGAAGGCTGCAGATGCGAATAATCCCACTTTGTATTTCTTAGATCGTCATGGAAAAATAAACTGAAGATACAAACATAGTAGACCAGAGTGTGGTTTCATATCTACAGCCTCCAGAGAAAATCAATATCAGAGTAAAGATCAAAATAATGGACGGAAGTATTAAACTGGAAATAGAATATAAAGACAGAATACGATATATGAACTTCTCTGATATGTATGATACGTCTTCAGAACTACATGACATTATAAGTCTTATCTATTCTGAAATGTGGCAAGAAATGAAATGTCAAGGACATACTGCTGAGGCTTTTCCAGAAAGTGATCATGTATCCTACCTTATTTAGAGCGAGGCATTGACCGATAAACAATATTATTTCTTGATAAAAGCACGAAATAACCTATTTAATTTAAAATATCATCCTTACAGATTAAAAGAAAATTTATATAATGTGCAGACATTGCAAAGAGCACCCAGAAACTCAAACACGTGTATTTAATCACTGTCGAGTCAAAGTAAATGCTAAACCATACAAACAATACAAAGCAGCCTACGAATATTTGAAATAGATAGGCATGGAACTAGATATAGAAATAAAACCGGAAGGAATTAATACCACACTAAAACCAGATATGATAATCAGACCAAGAAGAAATAATATGTATCATATATTATGATGACAAAGAAAATTTTCATAAAGCAAGAGAAAGAAATTATCAAAAATATAAGGACATTGCAGAAGATATGAAAAAGAGTTATGGTTGTAAAGTAACCACATCTGCCCTAATTGTTGGTACCTTAGGAACTTGGGACAAAATGAATGATTCACTCATGAAAAAGATTGACTTGATAAAGAATGAATAGTTACCCTGGTCAGATTATCAATTAAAGCAGCAGTTATAGCTATCTACCACATTTATCGTGAACATGTGGCCATACCAAAAGAAACATAGTTATTTTCTACTAGCACAGGAAAATTATTTCAAAGCTATATTTGTATTAAATAAACTTTTATTTTTATTATTATTATTATTATTATTATTACATTGCGTCAAAGCCGTTCACCAGCCATTGCAATGCTTTGTTTTAATTAGACAGTCGGATTCCTCTAGTCAATACCAATTCTAGGTTGACCGTTAATTGCACAATAACGAACATGAATCCAAAATTTCTTTTGAATTAATTAATAGATCCAAAATACCAATACTTAATTTCATTATCAAATAATATATTAAGACACCGAAAATGTCCTAATAATTGGAAGATGTTCATAACTAGATTGATAATTAAGAAAGGAAAACAAGATAAAAGTCATGAAACCTCATCATGGCGACCTTTGGCAATCATGGATACGGCCTACAGAGTCTTTGTAACTTTATTGAATGTTCGATGGTTAAAGTGGATCAAGGAAGGAAATTTAATGAGTGAAAACCAAAAATCTGTGGGAGCACCTGATGGTTGTGCTGAACATAACTTATCAATCAAGGTCTCTATAGAACACTCAATAAGAACCTACATATTATCTGGCGAGATATTGCGGATACCTTTGGAAATTTACCTTATAAAATGATTTGGATGACAATAGAAAAGATGGGAATTGATCACAGAATATTGAGACTACTGAAAGATGTATTATTAATAATGTAGTTACTTATTATAAATGGGAGAAGAATATTTCAAGTAAAACTCCTATTATAAAAAGTGTAAAGAGGTGATGTCCTATAACTTAAGTATTTTAGCATATGTCGATGATATTGTATCATTAACTGATACAAAGAATGGAATATATAATTCAAACCTTCCAAATGTGGTTATTACATTTTTTTTCAAACAAAATGGTAAATAAAATATATTTATATAAAGAGAAACTACTTTTAATTAATGAAGACAACCTATAAACCTATCTTGGAGTGGATATAGGTATGAAAACAAGCTAAGATATCGATAAAAAACTAAATGAAGCTCTATTGGATACAAAGGATATTATGTAGAGTAATTTGGATCAATCGCAGAAGTTATACGCAGATGAGATATTTATTCATTCAATACTCATCTTTTGTTTCATAAACTGCGTCCGAAACTATATGGTTTTAAACACTGATAGAAATAGATCTGTACAAATGAGAGATAAAAAACTTGTATATGACCAGAAAATAAAAAGAATGTTAAAAGACATGGTCAAGGATAAATTCGATAATATGAATAATAATTATATCTGTCAGTTGTAAATATGGAGGACTAGTAATAACTCAAGTAATGGATGAATATACAATGAATCAACATCGAAATAAATAACTAATTCACCTTAAAAAATGATCATCAAAATTATGAACACAGAAGATGCCACAGCTCCGAAGACCTGTTTGAATCACAAAACCCAGTTGAACCGGAAGTTCCTAAATCACTTGATTGTCTTTTCGTTAGTGAATAACTTAAATGTTTTAATTAAAGTTAGAAAGGTTCAGGGTCCATATATGGAGCAAAAATTTACCTATCAAAAGTAGAAACGAAATCACTGGTCAAATTAGGAACAAAAGCTGCAGTTGTATCAAGCTACCATATTTATAGAGATCATATAAGTTGCTAAAGCCGATTTTATTAAAGTTTTTATTCTAGAGTACTATTAAAAACTTTTCCGCAACATCTTTGTTAGTTTTCTTGTTTGGTAATTCTAATTTATATTCGATATATTTAAACAAATTATCTATTTTATTGTTTAAATTATTAAATTTTATTTCATTTTCTAAAATTAATTTTTTTCAATAAATTAATTTAATTTTTTTTTTCAATATTAAATTTCTTATTTTCCTTTTAATTTTCTATATTAATTGGCTCTTCTTCATTTAATTTTTTCAAAACTTTTCTAACATTATTAATATTTAAATCAATATTATGATCTGAAATATTTTCTATTTGGATATTTAAATTACCATTTTTATTTTTTAAAATTTTAAAGCTTGAAATATGTTAATATTTTCTTTTAAAATTTTCTGACGTTTTCATTTACAATTTCGATATTTTTAATATTAAAATGTTTTTGTTTTTACAATATTCTGCTTTGTTATTCTTATAATTATTATTATTTAAATAATTGAATTTGAGAAATTTGATTAAATACAAAGAACTTAGAAATCTGAGGTCGTCAAAAAATCGGTCAAAAGGAGTTGCGGAAGGACCTATGTGCTGAAATCCAGAATCTATACAAAATCAATCGACATAGTGCAGCGATTCGAGTATTGGAGGGGAAATGGAGAGATTTATTTTTCACTGTATTTTTTAAAACAAAATTATTGTTATTTTGTTGTGTTTTTAAGTAATTCCTTATTTTTTTGTGTTTTTAATTTGTATTTCTAAATTCAACATTATTTTTCAACATATTTTATGTTGTTTTTTATAACATTTTCAAAAATTAAAATAAATAAATTATTATCCTATTTACATTTTAAAAAATATTGAATTTTTGTACTTATAACTTATTATTTTTTTAGCTAGACATGACAAAACGATCAAATGCTTAGAGATGACATATTTATAAATAAGATCATAAACGACAATCCGATTGAGAATCAAAGTGTAAAAAAGATAAAAATTGATAAACCGAACACTATTGAATTTTATAAAGAAGGCATCTTTATCAGAAATATTATCAAGAGTAGCAGCAGTGGATGGTATGGCAATTACTGCAATAAGTAATTCTAAAGCCTTTAAAGTCTATATAGAATCTAAAGGTTATAAAATGACAAGTTAAACAACATTTACATCTAATATTATTGGATATTATGAAGAATCGGGTATTTACTATTAGGGTAGACGAATGGACTGATTGTGTGATTATCGGATATTTAGCTGTAACAGTTCACGTTCTTGCAACTGATGATAAAGTTCCGAACCTTTTTTCTTAGGATTATCTGAAATAAAAGAGAAAGGGATGGTCGAATTTGATATTAATATAAATAATGACGATAGCTTCAACTAATGGAGGTGCAGCTGTAATGAAAAAATATGAGATATCTATGTCATAATCATGCGTTGCATTTAGTAGTTCTGGATTGTTTTTATGATGATTCTGATTCAAATAGTCCTGCAGACTGAATATGAATCTCGAGATAAAGAAGATAAAGATCACATTTTCATATTCCAGAAATATGGAAATTCTCGGAGATGATTCTTATAATATGAACAATTTTTAGAAAAATCACTAGTAACAAAAAGACGTTATGAAAAAAGAGGATAAAAATATTGAATTACTACTAAACGTGAAAACTAGACGGAACTACATAATTATAATGATGAAACGGTTCATCAGAATTTCCGAAGGTGTCAACAACACTAAAAGAAATAAATTTATGGCAGAGAATTGAGTATTCTGCAAGAACTACTCGATGTACTGACACTCATGGAAACCGCAATTAGAGTTAAGCAAAAATAATGCAGGTTTAATAACGGCAGAAGGTGTATAAATTTTTCTTGAAAAAATTCAATAATATTGAGTCGGAATTAGGCCGAAAATTATCACTGTCTTTAATAAAAGAATGATTGAAAGCCGAAATACAAAATTAATTACGTTATTATTATATTTACATAATGGAAATGTTCCTATAACTAATGAACATTTTCAGCGTGCAAATATTGATTGGGAAATGCATCCAAATATGACAGCAGAAATTGTAGGTTTGAATTCGTCTCAAGATTCGGATTTACTAGTGACTTCATATAATAATGTTTCGCAACAAGAGTTACAAAATTCAATATTATCAATTGTTGAAAATCCCAGATTTCAAAAACAAAATAATAAAATCCAAAAAGATCTTAAAAATTCAGATTCCTTTAATAAGGAACACAAAAGTTGGATATTTTATATAATACATTTATAATACTTGTTTCGATTTATGCCTCGTCATTTGCTGCATATCGAGATTGAAGTTGATTACTGTAGGATGATATTTCATTATAATTGATATCATTTTCTTGGTTATCTTCATCTTTTAAACTTCCTCGGTGATTTAAAATACTTCATGATCGTCATTGACAAATTCACGATTGTTATCGATCGCTTGTAATGAATTCACACTATCGTCGTTAGATGAATGTGACATATATTCATTTTCATCTTTAATATTGATCATTGAATCATTTTCAATTTCACTTTTGATTGATGACATCTATAATCTTTTTTAATGTTTCTAAAAGATTAAAAGATTAAAAGATTAAAAACATTTAAAAACACACAATCTCCATTTTTTATATTGTCTGAGTGTTAAATTTAAAATGTCGAATTACTTCAATTCATCTAGATTTTAGTTCATCTTTAAGACCATTAGTCGGTAATGGGTGCTCCTTTAATTCGGCTATAAGTTCTAGTTGCTTTAAACGAGAAACATTCATTTTCAAATCCTATTTAGAAGTCAAAGAAAATAGTTTATATATATATAGAATTCTGTAGTTATTTAAACAAAAGTAAATAGCTACAATTATAAAAAATAATTCTCTGGACATTGAAGATTTTAAAAATTATGTCAAACTTTAACATTTAAATAATTTCAAACATTCATTTATCATTTCATAAACAATTCGTAAACAGTTAAATTATTTTAAAATTTAAAATGCAATATAACTCTAAAAAATTTATGATTTTTGTAATTTACATATTTATAATTTCGATGATTATTTTTAACGAGCAATTATATATCATGACTAGTTATTGAAGATCATTTATTTTTTAAAAAAAGATAACTTAATGTTTTATAAGTTTTTGGTGAAAACTGAATTTAATTATTCACTTTGTTCCTTTTATTCTTCTACACTATAGTATTGTTGGTTACTTAGGAGCGTGTCATTTTAAATTTTAAATACGTTAGGGGTAATCATGGGTATTCACTCGACTCTTTCCTAAGCACCTCCGTGACTATTGTACTTTAAACCATTTGTGTACCCATGGTGACGACCATGTTGGTACTGTACACAAAGGTGAAAAAACAATGAGCAGGTGAGCTCTATTGCTAAAACTACTCCCCATTGTATTTTCTCTTCGGGTTCTAGACGGCTGATAGAAGGTCTTACATCATCAATCATTTTCTATTTCTACTTTTTACTTTTCTATCTCATTCAGCTATGGTCCTCATTTCTAGATGTATTCTATAGTTTCTTTTCAAAATTTTGTGCAGGGATGCGCCCTTATTTTTCTATTAATAAATGTTGCTAGGTATTTTCCTTGATATTTATGAATATTTAACCTATCTTCAAAATATTTGAGCAGGGATCTGCCTGTATTTCTAATTCTAACTTATACTCCAATAGAAATACTTACGGCGACAAACCAGTGGAGAAGCCCCCACATTATGGCCCGATCAAGCCGCGTGGATCTGAAAAGTCAGCTGACCTACTCGCAAGAGGAACAACTAGTGTCCCTTAAGTTGTGGCCTACTGGATCCCAGTTCCACCGTAACTACTAGTCAAAATTAATAAATGTAAAAACTGAACCTAATAAAAATTGTTATTTAAAAACTTAAAACTTGCATGAAAATTAAACAATCAAAACAA
Source organism: Schmidtea polychroa (assembly GCA_959609185.1). Classification (NCBI taxonomy): domain Eukaryota; kingdom Metazoa; phylum Platyhelminthes; order Tricladida; family Dugesiidae; genus Schmidtea; species Schmidtea polychroa. The sequence continues at coordinate 2,215 of CAUHTR010002623.1, read as the reverse complement.
ACAACAAAAGAAAATTTAACTAAAAACAAAATTGAATGTAAAATTTATTAGGTTAAAACATTTCATAAAAATTACAAAAAATATATTACGAAATCCACGATGGCATAAAATCGAAATTCGAGAGCATATCTTTACTGTCTAAAAATCAAGTTGTGATGTTGAAAAAAAATTAGTTTTGTAACTGAATTTTCAATCAGTATTTATACTGATTTTGATTGTGCATTGATGCGTTCTCTTCTACTCTATCCAATTAGAGTGCGAGAAATTTTGAATTAATTTTGCATACATACATGAATGTGTGCAATTATTTATTTATTTTTAATTTCATTAATTTAATTAATTAATTATTTAATTTTTTATTAATTTTAATATTTTAATTTTATAAATTTTATAATTTGAATAATTTGAGTTATTTTAATTTTTATTAATTTAAACACTTTTATTCTTTAAATTTAATAAGTTACATAATTCTAACCATTTAATTCTATAAACTTTACAATTTACATAATGTTAACTAATTTTATTATTTTGACGATTTAATTTTTATATCGTTTAAATAATTTTCAAATAATTCTATTTTACATTTTATTATTTTTCTATCGAAATTTTTAAGTGTACAATTTTTTTGTTAAATTTATTTATCTCTTTATTCTATTATACGGGGTTTATTGATTCTTAATGTGTTATGTAATTTATTTTATTTATTTTATATTAAACCTTGATCATAAATTTTTTTTAACTTTGCGGTTTTTGTGTTAGGTATTTTCGATCGATTAAAACAAACTCTCAGTTCTCGGTTTCAGCCCAACAGTATAATGTGGCACGTCTTGGCGGAATTTAACCATCGGATCCACTGTGAACAATTTATTTGAAATTTAGGCATAGATTTATATGAAAAACATACAATCATTTATTGTAGTGATAAATGACAATTATTTGATCTTATTTATGATAATCATTATAATTGGTTAGAGTACTATGATTCAGGGACCAGCGAGAAAACCATGATTATTATATGACGAAAATAAACCATAAACATCTAGTAAGACAATATTGATTAGGAATAAATGGTTAGATAAAATATAGAAATTTTAAAAAGAAGATTTAGAGCAAGCTACTTCAAACTCTTCAAAACCTCTTTCAAACAATCCAGGATTGCCCTTGACTTCAATATGTCTGCAGCAAACAAAAACAAGTATTCCATCAATTTTTCATTCGTAGATTTGGATTAAGAGCAATTTATCATAGACACAATGCTGATTTTATAATTCCTATCAATTCTTTTTCGATGTTGTATTAATAAATTAGTGTGTATTTTGGTTACTTTTGGTGCTCCACATTATTATTTAGCCCAAATGTGTTGCGAAGCGTGCTTTTAGCCGAATAAAAAAGCTTCTATGTTATTCGAGGTTCATCTGTGTTAGTATGATACTTGATTTGATTCAGTATTTAAGGAAGTTTCCATTAGCCTTATTGTCGAGCTAATTTTAATGAAAAATTGATAATTCTGGATTATTACCACTTTTAATGACTTAAGACCTTCTATCGGTTGTCCAGAGCCTATAATAAATACTCATAGAGAGTATTCTTAGCAATGTGGTTCACTTCTCTGTAACATTCACCCATGAACTTCGCCATGTTGATACAAATGGGCATGACTATTTGTTTACGGAGGATTGGATGATTGTTAACTAGCACTCCCAAAATAATTCATTTTTCGATCAATCCAAATAAATATATAGTGATTTTATAATTGAATAAAAATTATATAACATCAAGGTTGATGATTTTGATGGGGTTAGCTCAAAAACCAAAAAATTTATATATAAAAGGAAAATGGGTAAAATTATGTGCAAAATTAACTAAAATTTACTAAAAATCAATATTGAACGAAGGTATTGTTGAACACCAAATTGATAGAAGAGTTCAGAAATTATAACGAAAATATAATAAGGTGTTCACAGCAAAAGTTAATGCGACATAAAAAATTAATTAAAATTACTTTATCGGTAATGGAAAGCTTAAGCAATCGGAAACCCGATGCACAGTTAAACCCAAGCAATAAGATAAAAGAGGGAATATTTTGAGCCTTAATCGAGTTAACAAATTAAAACAATCAAAAACCCTCAAATATTGAGTTAGAATTCCAGGAGAAAAAAATTACTGCAATTCTCTAGATAATTGGCTTCTCAGAAACAATATTAAAAAAAGTTCA
>CAUHTR010002622.1:0-10440 GCA_959609185.1 Schmidtea polychroa | reverse complement strand
GGATAAATCTTTCAATGATATTTTGCTAAATTACCTTTGCTAAATATTATTTTAAATCACTAAAAATGAGAAAATTAAGCACTATTCATAAATTGATGGCACAAAATATCCATGTTTTGGTTACTCGAACATCTTAAATTTCTCGCAAAGATATATTACACCCAATGATCATCTCATTAAATTAGAAAAGAATTATAACCCTATATTTTCTAACTAATAAGCACCTTATTTGGTTAAATGATAACCGTATTTCTACTCCTTTAATTATTTTTGCCTCAAACAAATTTACTCCAAATGATAAAAAAAATTTAAAATTATCAATGAATAATGACCATGTTTTTCTCATATTATTAACTATTGTAACGAACATTAGATGAATACCTTTTGCTTTAAATGACTACAAAGTTAACCAATAAATTAGATGCTCGAAATAAGTGTAAAGTTACATTTAAAATATTCACGATCATCTCACTAAATTACCTAAGAATTTCTAACTGATTAATATTGCGACATGTTGAATGTGACCATTACCCTTGCTATCAATACCCATAGGGGGACAGAATATCTTGTCGGATAAACTCGGAGTATATGGTCTTTATTGATATATCAAAATACCGTTATTTATAAATTAACTAAAAAAATACTATATTATTTTACTGAATGATACCTTAAATGTTTTTAATATACCTATTTCCAAATAAATCGACAGCTCAGACCAACAACATGTATGAATGACCACCCATTGTTAATTTATTTCCAGTGTCACATCTTTCAAGAATACCGTGAGTGTTTTAACAAAGCTGAGCTAAAAGAAACTTTCCAGATAACAACTCTCCTGAATGTTTTGAACAAAAATGAGCGAAATTGAGAACAAACGATTAGATGGCGATTAACTTCTGGCCACAACCCTAACAACATGAAAATTAATATTTTAATTATTGAATTCGTTGTTTAGTGCCTGGAAATACTAACAGAATATTTTTAAATTCAAAAATTTATAATGAAGATTTTTTGAATTAAAAAATATTCTGTTAGTATTTCCAGGCACTAAACAACGAATTCAATAATTAAAATATTAATTTTCATGTTGTTAGGGTTGTGGCCAGAAGTTAATCGCCATCTAATCGTTTGTTCTCAATTTCGCTCATTTTTGTTCAAAACATTCAGGAGAGTTGTTATCTGGAAAGTTTCTTTTAGCTCAGCTTTGTTAAAACACTCACGGTATTCTTGAAAGATGTGACACTGGAAATAAATTAACAATGGGTGGTCATTCATACATGCTGTTGGTCTGAGCTGTCGATTTATTTGGAAATAGGTATATTAAAAACATTTAAGGTATCATTCAGTAAAATAATATAGTATTTTTTTAGTTAATTTATAAATAACGGTATTTTGATATATCAATAAAGACCATATACTCCGAGTTTATCCGACAAGATATTCTGTCCCCCTATGGGTATTGATAGCAAGGGTAATGGTCACATTCAACATGTCGCAATATTAATCAGTTAGAAATTCTTAGGTAATTTAGTGAGATGATCGTGAATATTTTAAATGTAACTTTACACTTATTTCGAGCATCTAATTTATTGGTTAACTTTGTAGTCATTTAAAGCAAAAGGTATTCATCTAATGTTCGTTACAATAGTTAATAATATGAGAAAAACATGGTCATTATTCATTGATAATTTTAAATTTTTTTTATCATTTGGAGTAAATTTGTTTGAGGCAAAAATAATTAAAGGAGTAGAAATACGGTTATCATTTAACCAAATAAGGTGCTTATTAGTTAGAAATATAGGGTTATAATTCTTTTCTAATTTAATGAGATGATCATTGGGTGTAATATATCTTTGCGAGAAATTTAAGATGTTCGAGTAACCAAAACATGGATATTTTGTGCCATCAATTTATGAATAGTGCTTAATTTTCTCATTTTTAGTGATTTAAAATAATATTTAGCAAAGGTAATTTAGCAAAATATCATTGAAAGATTTATCCATCCGATAATAATATTCCTTCAATAGATTAACTGATATTCAACCGATTTAATTTCTAGAAATCTAATTAAAATCATAAAATTCCTTCAATAAAGATCAATTTTCTTTAGCCGTTGTCGATTTCCAACTTTTAAGTCAATATTTCTCAAGTTTTGTCACTGATGTCCCCACAATGAATAAAATAACTTCTTAAGTAAATAATTTAAAGCAATAACCTTTGATATCAATTAATTCTAAAGATTTCAAATATTTCATTGTGAAAACCAAGTAAATTGATCATTAACCATTAATAAAACAGTGGATAATTAATAAAAAACTGGTTCTAAAACATAATATTATTGTGCAATAACATTCATCACAACCTAATAAACCTCTAAAACGATATAATTTCACAGGAACTATTATTAATTCATAGCTAAATACTGACTATTTCCCTTTAAAATTTTACCAATAAGAACATTGTCGATTTAAATAGAGATTTCAAACATTTCCACCTTAACTGATCCCTCACCAAATATTTCTATCATTTTAAACACCCCCCTTAAAAATCGTCTATTACCATCTTAACCAACCAACTTTAATATATCAGACCTTTAATATATCAATTCTCTTAAAATCCATAGAAAATTCTTCAAAATATGAATTTTATTTAATTGTTACAGACATCCTTCCATTGAAATAATTTAGTATCTAAATTCATGTAGTAAGAACCCATTAAAAAATCAAAATTTACTAAAATCAATATTTTCTACAAATCTTTCACCACATTTACCATCAAATACCTAACTAGAGATGATAATATCTCATTGATTGATCATAATTCTTCATCGATTCAACTAATTATAGCCATTATAACATGATATATCTTTCAAACTAAATCACAAATTTCAGTATATTTTACAATAATTTTCAAGTAGATTTCAAATATATCATCATCGTGAAAAAATTAGATGGTTTCAACTTTAGATTTTCAATATTTTAAAGTTCATCAATGTGTAAATATTCTTAGAAAAATATATGAAAAAATTATTTAGTCAAATTATCATTACAAAGTCATCATCATCATCAAAATTAATAAAATATAGCAAATTATCAAGAAATTAACTAAATTTGTCTTAGAATTAACAATAAAACCTTAAATATTCTTTCAATTAACATGAAATTCACAAAAAATGTTAGTAAAATCCCGCTAACGCTAAAAATTACCAATGAATTTAATGCCAAATAATAACCAAAAATTTGCCTAAATAAAATCATTAAAACACAACAGTACCCTTACGACCAGTACCCTTACGAGAAGTACCAATTGTGAACAGTACCCATAGAGGGAGAAAATATGTTGTCGGATAAACTCCGAGTATATATAATAAAACGAATTAACAATAACTCCATCAAATTGAATCAGTCAAATTATCACAAATTTTAATAAAAAATCTTATTCTAAAGTGGTAAGCAGCGTAAAATCGAAAGATAACACAGAGATAAAATTAACAATATTATTCTCAGGTGGTAAGAATCATCATTATTCTGTGATAAATTAATAATAAAATTCAAAATTGTTAAAATACGTGTTTGAATTATTCATTAATGGAAAATAAATGTAAATATAGCGAGAAGTGCCATGGATATATATTAATATTTTTAAAAATTATTTCATAAAATTCAAATATTTCATAAAAAATGATCACTATAATAAAAAAAAAAATATTTAATACAATTTTCAAAGAAATACTTGTGGGAGGATATAAGTGATAATAATTAGTGGAAAATAGGGAGCTATAAGTGATGAGGATATATAAAATTATTTCTAAAATATGAGTTTCTAACGAATTAAAATATTTTAATAGTGTGATAAACATTTATTTGATAGAGTATTTAATCCACAAATGACAAACATACATAACAAAAGGTATTTGACTGAGCAATTATGATAAATTCATATTTTAAATTTTGATTAACTCCTTTAATATTGAATTAATAATTATTATATTAACTATTTTACATTAAATATTTCAAAAACAAATATTCTAAAAGATAATTTAAGATACATTACTCTTTTCAAACGAAATGATCTCTCAAAGTTAAGAAGGAAACAAAGTGTGTCAGAACACATACCCAGCATTAACTTTACTTAAATATATGAAAACACTAAGTAATAGAGGGTTAATATACTCAAAAATAAAATATTCTTACCACCTGAGAATAATATTGTTAATTTTAACTCTGTGTTATCTTTCGATTTTACGCTTCTTACCATTTTTTGTGTTAAATTTACTTAAATTTACTTACCAAAATTTGTGTTAATTTGACTGATTCAATTTGATGGAGTTATTGTTAATTCGTTTTATTATATATACTCTGAGTTTATCCGACAACATATTTTCTCCCTCTATGGGTACTGTTCACAATTGGTACTTCTCGTAAGGGTACTGGTCGTAAGGGTACTGTTGTGTTTTAATGATTTTATTTAGGCAAATTTTTGGTTATTATTTGGCATTAAATTCATTGGTAATTTTTAGCGTTAGCGGGATTTTACTAACATTTTTTGTGAATTTCATGTTAATTGAAAGAATATTTAAGGTTTTATTGTTAATTCTAAGACAAATTTAGTTAATTTCTTGATAATTTGCTATATTTTATTAATTTTGATGATGATGATGACTTTGTAATGATAATTTGACTAAATAATTTTTTCATATATTTTTCTAAGAATATTTACACATTGATGAACTTTAAAATATTGAAAATCTAAAGTTGAAACCATCTAATTTTTTCACGATGATGATATATTTGAAATCTACTTGAAAATTATTGTAAAATATACTGAAATTTGTGATTTAGTTTGAAAGATATATCATGTTATAATGGCTATAATTAGTTGAATCGATGAAGAATTATGATCAATCAATGAGATATTATCATCTCTAGTTAGGTATTTGATGGTAAATGTGGTGAAAGATTTGTAGAAAATATTGATTTTAGTAAATTTTGATTTTTTAATGGGTTCTTACTACATGAATTTAGATACTAAATTATTTCAATGGAAGGATGTCTGTAACAATTAAATAAAATTCATATTTTGAAGAATTTTCTATGGATTTTAAGAGAATTGATATATTAAAGGTCTGATATATTAAAGTTGGTTGGTTAAGATGGTAATAGACGATTTTTAAGGGGGGTGTTTAAAATGATAGAAATATTTGGTGAGGGATCAGTTAAGGTGGAAATGTTTGAAATCTCTATTTAAATCGACAATGTTCTTATTGGTAAAATTTTAAAGGGAAATAGTCAGTATTTAGCTATGAATTAATAATAGTTCCTGTGAAATTATATCGTTTTAGAGGTTTATTAGGTTGTGATGAATGTTATTGCACAATAATATTATGTTTTAGAACCAGTTTTTTATTAATTATCCACTGTTTTATTAATGGTTAATGATCAATTTACTTGGTTTTCACAATGAAATATTTGAAATCTTTAGAATTAATTGATATCAAAGGTTATTGCTTTAAATTATTTACTTAAGAAGTTATTTTATTCATTGTGGGGACATCAGTGACAAAACTTGAGAAATATTGACTTAAAAGTTGGAAATCGACAACGGCTAAAGAAAATTGATCTTTATTGAAGGAATTTTATGATTTTAATTAGATTTCTAGAAATTAAATCGGTTGAATATCAGTTAATCTATTGAAGGAATATTATTATCGGATGGATAAATCTTTCAATGATATTTTGCTAAATTACCTTTGCTAAATATTATTTTAAATCACTAAAAATGAGAAAATTAAGCACTATTCATAAATTGATGGCACAAAATATCCATGTTTTGGTTACTCGAACATCTTAAATTTCTCGCAAAGATATATTACACCCAATGATCATCTCATTAAATTAGAAAAGAATTATAACCCTATATTTCTAACTAATAAGCACCTTATTTGGTTAAATGATAACCGTATTTCTACTCCTTTAATTATTTTTGCCTCAAACAAATTTACTCCAAATGATAAAAAAAATTTAAAATTATCAATGAATAATGACCATGTTTTTCTCATATTATTAACTATTGTAACGAACATTAGATGAATACCTTTTGCTTTAAATGACTACAAAGTTAACCAATAAATTAGATGCTCGAAATAAGTGTAAAGTTACATTTAAAATATTCACGATCATCTCACTAAATTACCTAAGAATTTCTAACTGATTAATATTGCGACATGTTGAATGTGACCATTACCCTTGCTATCAATACCCATAGGGGGACAGAATATCTTGTCGGATAAACTCGGAGTATATGGTCTTTATTGATATATCAAAATACCGTTATTTATAAATTAACTAAAAAAATACTATATTATTTTACTGAATGATACCTTAAATGTTTTTAATATACCTATTTCCAAATAAATCGACAGCTCAGACCAACAACATGTATGAATGACCACCCATTGTTAATTTATTTCCAGTGTCACATCTTTCAAGAATACCGTGAGTGTTTTAACAAAGCTGAGCTAAAAGAAACTTTCCAGATAACAACTCTCCTGAATGTTTTGAACAAAAATGAGCGAAATTGAGAACAAACGATTAGATGGCGATTAACTTCTGGCCACAACCCTAACAACATGAAAATTAATATTTTAATTATTGAATTCGTTGTTTAGTGCCTGGAAATACTAACAGAATATTTTTTAATTCAAAAAATCTTCATTATAAATTTTTGAATTTAAAAAATTAAATGAAAGATATATTAAATTTAGAATACATAAAATTATAATATTATATAAAATTATACTATATAATAATGTTTAAATATGCTTAAATAACTAAAGTGTTTAAATATGTTTAAATACTAAATTTAAATTATTTAAATAAACTTTTCATATAACTTTATTTCTTTCGTTTTAGTATCCATAAAGTAAGTAAATAAAGAATTTACTACAATATTTTAATTATTTTACTTAGTAATGAAGAAAATGAATTATGAAGAAGATGAACTAAATGGTGAAACACTAATAGACTTATGTTCTGGATTTAGAAATTTCTTATTAAAACATGAATTATTGGATTATGATGAAGACAAAATGGTGAAACACTAAAGGAGTTTTAGTTTTTAGATTTCTTATTAAAACATGAATTATCTGATTGTGGGTGTCCTTCAACATGAATTATCAGACTTAAATTATGTAAACTTTCAACGAATGTCAAGAAAAATGGGAAAAATTGATGTTTTAGCAATTAAGTAAAGTACTACCTGAAGAATATTATTATTAATGTAAGATATGAATTAATCTTTTAAAATATATATATTATATATAGGTATCTGTGTTTTATGGTGGCAAATTATATTGAAAAAGTATACCACAAATAACAGTTGCCTAATTTATCAAGCCTGTGACGATAAAATGCTTTATAATGTAAGTTAATTGCTTTTAAATCAATATAAATTTTAGCAATGATAGTTGAAACCGCATCAGAAAACACGTCCAATTTGCAAGATGTATTCCAAATGGCCTGATGGAAATGATAATTTTGAGATAGATTACCAGCAGAAACCTTTTGTAAATTAAATATAATAGGGTTGGGTGGGTCCTCTTAATCCCTTAATTAATATATATTTACAAGCTGATCGTCGTGGTGGGCGGTTGTAATCCAACTAGTGGGAGGCCTCTGTAAATATATATTTGTGTTAGTGAAAACATTAATTAATTTGGTTATAGTGCCAATGACGCATGTATTTTGAAATTATACGTTTCGAATGTGCTGGTAGTTGACTACCCATGCTAGGCGTAATGTTCCGTACGGAAAGCTATAATGCCCAGGTGCTTCTGACCCCACTTGGGGGAGGCACAGACGACCCTTGTGGACGCGAACAAATATCCACCGTGTCTTTCAGGCACAGATATTTGGTCACTGCTCATTAGACCTGGCAATACTAAATGCATAAACTTTATCTTGTCCTCTCTTGTCTTGATTTTTATCGTTTAAATAGTATGTGTGATAGGTTTTATTTACTAACTTTAATTAATATACCCTTGCGACATGTTGAATGTGAGTAGTACCCTTGTGACCATTACCCATAGCGGGACAGAATATTTTGTCGGATAGATATACACCCATGTTAAACAATGTATGTGTATATAGAATTTGTGTATAAAATTATTGACAACTTCCTGTAAAGGCAAACACAGAATATTGCAAACATATAATAATTCTCTACCCTATAACTTAATGTGTAAAATTTATTTTAGGTTTTTGACTAATAATAATAATAATAATAATTGTTAATGGGTTGTGTGTGTGTGGAAAATATTTTAGGTTTTCACTAATATTGATAATAATAATTGTTAATGGGTTGTGTGTGTAGAAAATATTTTAGGGTTTTTAATAATAATAATAATAAAGTTTAATGGGTTGTATGTGTGTAGAAAATATTTTAGGTTTTCACTAATATTGATAATAATAATTGTTAATGGGTTTTGTGTGTAGAAAATATTTTAGAGTTTTTAATAATAATAATAATAAAGTTTAATGGGTTGTGTGTGTGTGGAAAATATTTTAGGTTTTCACTAATATTGATAATAATAATTGTTAATGGGTTGTGTGTGTAGAAAATATTTTAGGGTTTTTAATAATAATAATAATAAAGTTTAATGGGTTGTATGTGTGTAGAAAATATTTTAGGTTTTCACTAATATTGATAATAATAATTGTTAATGGGTTGGGTGTGTGTAAACCATATTTTAGATTTTTCAATAATAATAATAATAATAATAATAATAATAATAATAACTCCCGCGCATGTTAATACTTTGAAAGAAAATATTGAAATTTCAAAAAATAATAATATTTATGCAAAGCATGTGCAATAATTATGTCTTTGTTAATTAAGTAAACTTTAGTGTCAAAATAAGTTTTAAAATATTTTTAAATTTTAAAATACCGCAACGTAATATAAATTTGTTCTACCAATTCATTGATTTAAGTTGGTCAGAATTTAATAATAATTATAATAATACCCTTTGAGACATTTTGAATGTGAGTAGTACACTTTTGACCATTACCCATATGAGCAATACCCATAGGGGGACAGAATATTTGTCGGATAAACTATGAGTATATAATAATAATCATAATAATAATAATAATAATAATAATAATAATAATAATAATAATAATAATAATAATAATAATAATAATAATAATAATAATACTTTGAAATTGTATTTGAAAATAATTTACGACATATTGAGTGTGAGCAGTACCCTTGTGAGAATAGGGTTGTGTGTGTGTGTACTATATGTGGTGCATATTGACATAATAAGTAATAATAATAATAATAATAAGAAAAATAATAATCAATAATATAATAACTATAATATAATAATAATGAATAACAAATCTAAATACGTATGGTAATCGATAATTAAAACAAAATATTAGTTCTAAAAATATTAGCATCGTTCTAAAAGTATGACGTAATCATTCTAGAAAAATATTAGGCATCGTTCTAAAGTATGACGTAATCATTCTAAAATATTAGGCTTCGTTCTAAAGTATGACGTACTCGTTTCTAAAAGTCCTGACGCAATCATCTAAAAATATTAGGCATCGTTCTAAAAATATTAGGCATCGTTCTAAAATTATGACGTAATCATTCTAAAATAATAGGCATCGTTCTAAAACATAATAGGCATCGTTCTAAAATTGATGACGTAATCATTCTAAAAAGGCATCATAATAGGCATCGTTCTAAAAATATTAGGCATTGATTCTAATAAACAATATTAGGGCATCGTTCTAAAAATATTAGGCATCGTTCTAAAATTATGATGAGACATTGGGTTAGTCATTGTCTTTGTTCTAAAAATGAGATGAGTCATCGTATGATAGGAATCTATAACTCATCTTAAAGGTCTTGCATTGGGCTTTAAGATGAGGTATCGTCCAATAAAATCCGTTGGTGGGAACATTAATTTTTGGGATGAAAAAAAGTAGGTCACCGCCCGGCCAATTAATAATATTTTGGAAAATAATAATAATTTAACTTTGAAAAGATGGTGGTCATCAAATGTTAATAACATTAAAACTATTAAAGATATATAAGATACCTATAGCTCATTCGAAAGGTCTTGGACTGAGCTTTAAGATGAGGTATCGGTCAATAAAATCTGTTGGTGGAAACATTAATTTTTGGGATGAAAAAAAGTAGGAGCCCGCCCGGCCACTTAATTTAAAAAATTACGTAATAGTTCTAAAAATATTAGGCATTGATTACGTAATAGTTCTAAAAATATTAGGCATCGTTCTAAAAAATTTTTTCTCGGGGGGGGGAGGGGTATATGTGTCGTGGCGGGCTCCTGATCTGGCGGGCCCACATCCTACTACTTAGAAATTTTGTAAAAATTTAAAATATATTTTTATTGAAAAATATTTT
>CAUHTR010002621.1:0-40008 GCA_959609185.1 Schmidtea polychroa | reverse complement strand
CTTCATGATTNTTCGTCGGACCATTCTGGGTGACAGCCGAAGCATATATGTGATGTCGAATGTCAGGAAAGAGATTGGCTCGGCAATAACCATTTGTCATCCCGATTTCGAAGAGTATTTAAGTAAAATTTAAGTAGAACATGAGATTCTCAATGATCAAATAACAAATTCTTAAGACATTTATTAAGAAATTCTTGACCATTTTATATTTTTAGTAAATTCTTCAGAAATTTAATAAAATATGATCATTTTAAAACAATATTTAGCAATTCATATGCATTTTTGTTAGTAATTCAATGCTACTTGAGGTAAAATTCAATAAATTAATAGTCAATTTATATATCTTTATTAGATATATGGCTATTCATTGTAAATTTAAGCAAAATCATAGATAATTTAGTTAGAAATCCATACTTTTGGAGGTACATTTTTTTAGATAATTTGTTAAAATACCGTATTTCAAGCAATATTCAACTATTCAAAACAAAATTGTGTGTATTTGATATATATATATACATATAAGTCAAGAAATTTACGTCAAATTTTCAAGTCAAAATAGCCACTTCGACTTATACGCGGGTCAAAAAACGTACAAATTAATTTTTAATAAAATCATTAAACCTTTTTTTATTTTTGTTACTTCGACTTATACGCCGGTTTCCAATTTAGGACTTAAAAATCTCTTAAAATTTACTCGACTTATACGCGAATATATACGGTAGTTATCTGTGGTAACATTTACCAACTATTTCAAACATTTAGCTACAAATACATGTTCATTTAGGGTAACATTTAACAAAATCATAGATATTTTAAGTTTTTTAGTTAGATATACATGGCTAATTGACGTGGCATCCGACAAATTCATATGTAATTTATGTAAATTTGTAAAAGAATAGTTATTTAAGGGGCTCTTTAACAAGTTATTAATTTAATTATGTATATTTGTTAGAAATATATCGTTATCTGAGAAAACATTTCACAAATCCACAGAGAATTTATATACCTATCTTAGAAATGCATGGGTATTTGGAGATGTTCATCTGAGAAACATTTAGCAAATTTATATTCAATCTATGCATATTTGATGGGAAACTTTTCAAAATAAATAACATTTGGCATTATATTAATGCAAATTTGCATAACGTACGACCCACTGGACGCATGCAACACTTATAAGAAAGCTCCTTAGAGTCAGAAAAAATAATTAATATTCAAAAAATAAATCTAATCTATATTTCATATGATACCAGTATTACAATTATTATACTATTAACTACCTATTCGGCCTCAACTATGTTCCTTAAAATTTTGGACCCTCGGCGCTTCTTAAATTGTGTGGGTCTGTATTAGTGCATTCTCTTTGCAGGTTATGAAATTGTTATCTTAAATAACTATCATTTGTAAACACCAACACTAAATTTATTTTTTAAATAAAAACAATAAAAACATTTAAACTTGAATTTTATTAATGTGATCAACGTAAAACAAAGATTTACGTGTTATTGAAATTAATTTAACTTGCATTTTTAAGCTTTGATTTTAGGTTTATACAGAGCCGGCGCTACTATTAAGGCGAATTAGGCGGTGCCTAGGGCCCTATCCAGAGAGGGGCGACAAAATTTGTAATCGCCATTATTAAAACATAACTAATAATTAATAACTTTGATTATATTATATAAACTATAGACATAGGGTAATATAATAAGATAATTATTATTATTACATATAATTTTCCCAGAGATTCCAAAAATCGAATATTTTCTCCAATTCACTATAAGAGAAAACTAGCCATTGGTGAAGAAGTATACCGTTCATGGTTGATATATTCAACTATAAAAGATGCGGTTTTTTGTTTTTGCTGCAAGTTATTTAACAAAAACAGCTTGTCAATCCTAGAAAAATCAGGATCAAAAGACTGGAAAATATTGGAACAATTCTATCTTCACATGAAAGGAATACTTTCCATTTAGAAAACTTTCAGGCGTGGAAAGAACTTGATGTGCGTATATCCAAAGAAAAACAATTGATAATATTAACCAGCAGAATATCAAAGAAGAAGAACAATATTGGCGGCAAATTTTGGAACGTTTGATCGCTTTTATCAGAGTACTTGCCACTCAAAACTTAGCATTTCGTGGAACAAATGAAAAGTTGTGCAATAACAACAACGGTAATCTTTTGAAGTTTCTAGAAAATCTAGCCCTCTTTGACTTTGTAATGAACGAACATTCGTGCAGAGTCAAAAATCAAGATATTATGGTACATTATCTGGGAAAAGATATTCAAAATAAACTTATGCAGATCCTAGCAGGAGCTATTAAAAATAAAATTTTGTCACTTGTAAAATCGGCAAAATATTACTCAATTATTTTGGATTGCACACGAGACATTAGTCATATTGAACAGATGACTATGATTATACGTTTTGCTGATTATGAGGAAGTTTTATGATGAAGAAATTTTTAAATTGAAAATTTTAAAAATTAAAGTTTAGATTAATTTTTAAAAAAACAAAATAAGAAGATATTTTAATTAAAAATATCTTCGTAGAAAATTTGTTTAAATAAGAAAGATTAAAGAAGATATAATTTGATTTTGATATTTATTGAAATAAAATTTATGGAAACAAAAACTGATTTTAATGTTTTACAGGATGAACCTTCTAATACTGATATTATCAAATCGTTAGGTAGTGAGATATTCGAGCCTGCAGTAATAATAAGAGAACATTTCCTATGATTTGTTCCATTAGAAGAAACTGCTGGGGCATTCATAACTGAAACTTTGATTAAAAAGCTTGAGCAAATGGAATTACAAATTGAAAATCTCCGTGGGCAAGGGTATGATAATGGAAGTAATATGAAAGGAAAAGAAAAAAGTGTACAATACAGAATTCTACACATAAACCCGCGAGCCTTTTTTATTCCCTGCAAAAGCACATTCTTTAAACTTAGTTGTCAATGATGACTTTATATGTTGCCTAGAAGCGACTTATTTCTTCACTTTAGTTTAACAGATTTATAATTACTTTTCTGTATCTACTCAATGTTGGCATGTGTTTACTAGCCATATCGTGAATTTAACAGTTAAACCATTGAGCGAAACAAGATGGGAAAGTAGGATTGATGCTTTGAAGCCTATAAGGTATAAGTTTGGTGCAATATATTGTTGAGGTCCGTAAATTAAAATTAATTTATATGAAATTTAGGTTAATAATTTAAATTAAAAGTAAGTGAAGAA
The DNA here is from genome assembly GCA_959609185.1 of Schmidtea polychroa. Lineage (NCBI taxonomy): Eukaryota > Metazoa > Platyhelminthes > Tricladida > Dugesiidae > Schmidtea > Schmidtea polychroa. The sequence goes on along the minus strand of CAUHTR010002621.1, from coordinate 36,765 downwards.
AAAAGACAAATAAAAGCGGGGTCATGCACAGAATCGATAGTAAAGGAAAGTGTGATGGAAGCAGTATTAGAAAATGCCAAAAGCAATTACGAAACGCAAGAATCCGGAAATCCGAGAAAAATCAATAAATTGAAGAATCATCGAAATCGAATGGGGAAAACGGGACAGGTATAGAGTAGCTAAGTAGTGGATGAATGATGCTAACTGGCACACCCCACCCTACACCCAAGCTGTGCTATATAAAACAGCCAACTGTACCATCTCCACTAATCACCCATAAATGGAAAAGGGAAAGAGTGACCAATAGCCAACTGTACCATCTCCACTAATCGCCCATAAATGGAAAAAAGAGAAAAAGTGACCAGTTAGCATCATTCATCCACTACTACGGGCAAACAGCAAACGTGCAAACGGCCAAATTTAATATATAAAAATGAATAATATAAATCTTAAAATTCAAGAAAAAAATAAATTAAATCTTGATTATAATAAAGAATTTACTCATGAAATCAAGAAAAATGATATTTTAAAAATCTCTCCAACTTCAGGATCTATAGCAAACTTAAATCGTAGGGGTGATATAGTTTTTCAAAGCTTGCAAACATCAAACCCAATAGATATTTGTAATGCTAAATTATATTATAAAGTAGAATTAGAAATTGAAGCAAACAAAGATATAACCCTAGAAAATAATTTCTTTCCAAATTTATTCTCCAACATGAGATTAAAACTAGGATCGTCTGAAATTGAAACTGTTTTGCATCCAGGAGTATATTCTACAATGTTAAATTTTATTACAACAAGTTCTGATTATAAAAACGAATATGGTGAATTAACAGGTTGGATTCCTGATGTTAATAAAGGAGATTTAGATAAAGATGGATTAGATATAAACACTGGTTACTATAAAAGAGTTGAACTTTATAAGTTGAAAAAATTTGAAGGTTATTTTGAATTAAAACACTTGTTCGGATTCCTTCAAAACTATAATCGTATACTTCATAATGTTTTTATAGAATTCATCTGTAATAGACTAGAAGGTGATAAAAGATTATTCTATGGAGCTGCAGATACAAAAGCTAAATTAAAATTATCAACACTGGAATTGCATATACCAGAATGGACATTAAATCCACATTCTGAAATCAAACTCCTTGAAAGATTAAATTCCAACAAATCTATAAATGTAAATTATTTAAATAGAATCTGTAGTGAATTTAGTATGACAGAAGGCTCAACATATTCTATAAAGGTAGCAAATCTTGCATACCGACCAAGATATGTTTTAATTGGATTCAAAGATGGAGATCCTTCATTTGAAAAAAATAACAATCTATTTATTCAAAAGATTGGAGCTAATAATTTAAAATCAATTCAAATTCAATTAAATAGTTCTTATTATCCAATAAATAGAATGGAATTTAATATTAAAAATAATGAAAACATATTCCCATATCTAAATTATATTGAAACATGCCACGATTTCAAAGCTGAACCACAATTAAGTTTAGAAGATTTCAAAAATTTATATTCTATATTTTGTATAAATACATCAGACCAAGATGATCGCCTAGCTATAAATAATGTTGATGTTACACTTCATATAACAAAGGATTCTAATTTTAAAGCTAAAGTATATACATTAATATTAGAAGAAAAGAAAATAGAAATGAAATTATATGGTGGAAAGATTACAATTATTGAAAATGTTAGGGGAGACTCGTGAAACTCATGATATTTTAACATTTAAAATGTCTCGTTATTGGACATGTGAAAGTTGTAATTGTCAAGTTACAAGACATCATAAAGCAAGTCATCTAAAAACTAAAAAACATACCGAGAGGGCCGTAGGAGGCGACCTACAATCTTCAAAAACAACATCCAGTATTCTCAAACCTTTTACTACTGAAAAATATCCGGGTGAAAGACATTTATTCCATCACAACTATACTGGGCCAGGAACAAGATTAGATCTCCGCCTAGATGAAAATAATAATCCTAAACAAGGAGAAGAACCAGTGAATCAAGTTGATCAAGCTGCTCTTTCTCATGATATTGCTTACAACTCAGAAGATCTTAGAGATAGACACATTGCAGATGTTAATTTAATACATGATTTAAATAATATTCAAAATCCATCAAGCAAGGAAAAGATTCAAAGAGCTCTAGTTAAATTAGCCATGAAAGGTAAGATTTTCATAGGCTTAGGACACAGTCCGATCACCATGGGTGCAGGACTTCCTAGAAAAGCAAAAGATGTTGCTAATAAAAAGATTATTGAACAAGCAGACGTTGAAAGATCCCTTGAGAATCAACTCTTTGAGAATAAACCCTTACAAACCCCAACAGAATCAGAAATAAAATATGCCAACGAATTACACCATGAATTTAGAAAAAATAAAAAATATTTAAAAGTTCAAGTACATGAAAAAGATCAAACATGGTCTGCTGATTTAGTCTTTATGCCAAAATCATCAGACCCTGAAAAATATAAAATAATTTTAACTATAATAGATTTATATACAAGATTTGCTTTTGCAAGGTGTTTAGAAAATAAAACAGGATATTCTATTACAGAAGCACTTGAAAATATATTTGAACAACATCAAAGAATTCCAAAATATTTATGGTGTGACAAAGGAACAGAATTTTATAACAAAGTTTTTACAAAGTTTTTAAATGAAAATGATATTAAATTATATTCAACAGAAAACGAAGGAAAAGCAGTCGTAGTTGAAAGATTAAATAGAACATTAAAAAATAAAATGTGGAAATATTTTACTGCTATTGGAAAACAAAAATGGAACAATGAATTGTTACAAAAGATTGTAAATGAATATAATAATGATGTACATAGTTCTATAAAATCAACACCTTTAAATGCTTCCTTGAATCCTGAAACAGTTAAAGTGGTAAATATTGAAAATGATACAACCCCTATAAAACCAAAATTTAAAATTGGTGACCGCGTAAGAATATTTAAATATAAAAATAAATTTGAAAAAGGATTCACATCAAAATGGACAAATGAAATTTTTATTATAAATAAAATACATCATACAACTCCAATAACATATGGTATCATCGATTTAAATAATGAAAAAATATTAGGTAGATTTTATAATAATGAACTACAGAAAACTAGATTTCTGAACTATCGAAACAAGCTCTAAAATAAACTTTTCCATATTTCAGCTTCTTCTCTATCCAAATAAATATAATTATATTTTTCTTTCCAATGATTATCAACAAACATATCAAACATATTCTTATCAGGTTCAACATTTGAAAATAAATCATTATAAATCATATTCTTATCACGCTTGTCTAATTTAAAAAATATAAAACAATTTGAATTATTTCTTATAGAGTTTTTATCTAAAGCATAATAAGTTTGAGATATATAAATAACATTACAATTATTATGTCTACCTCGTGTAAAGTAACTCTTTTGAATCTCTTGATTTTTCATGTTAACAACATCATCAAAAATAACTAGATTCTTTTTATCTTTAGGAAGTAAATCACAATGTAAAACATCTTCAGGTTTATTAGAGAATAAGATCTGGATTCCATCTCCTATATAATCATTTTTATTACTAATATCTGATTCTAAAATCTTTTCCTTGTACCAATCAACCATATCACAAGGATGAAAAACCTCTTCGGGATATGTATGTTGATTTTTAAAAATATCAATTATAGCTTTTTTAGTTAATTTATTTTCAAATCCACATTTCAAAAGTTGTAATTCCGGTTGGTTAATGGTTGTAGAATAAAAGATTAAATTATTATAATCTAAAAAACCATCTTCTAATAACATTCTCATAAGAAGAACATTCTTTCCACATCCAGAAGATCCAATAATTAAGCATCTAAAATTATCAGGAAATACTTTATTATTAAATTTACTCTTATGTCTATTTAAAATTGGTTTCCAAGTATCCATTTTTATTTATTATAAAATGACAGAGAAGAATCCTACAGAGGAATCTTTGCAAGAACTAATAAATTCAGACAAGAATAAATCAGTAGTAATCTCTGGTAAAAAATATTTTATTGGAAAACATGTAAAAGAACAAGTTAAAGAACGTATTAGAGAAGGAGGCTTTCTTCCATTAGCTGCTTTAATACCTGCAATCATTGCCGGACTATCAGGTGCTGCTGGAATAGCTGGAGGAATTGCAACTACAGTTCAAAAAGCTAAAGAATCTCAAAAGACAGACTTAGAAAAAGAAAAACTACAAACTGAAATCAATTCAATGAAGAAGGGAGGAAAAGGTCTTTATCTTGATCCTTATAAAGGTCGTGGTTTAAATGATTTTTTAAAAAATCAAATTTCTGAATCTGAATCTTTATCTTTGAAAGATAAAGAAGATTTAAAAAAAATATGTAAATCTTTAAAGAATGGATGTCTTTGTAAAACTGGAGGAACTCCCTCTGGTCGAAATGGGAAGGGTCAGGGCCAAGGATTGTATTTGAAACCCTTTCCAACGGATCCTTTACCAAAATGATACCATTTTTAATACCATTAAAATGGTATATGAAGAAAGATTAGCACTTTTAAAAAAATTACAATCTGAACAAGATAAATATAATAAAAAAGATACAACTCAACATGCTGAATCTATAATATTAAATGAGCTAATAACACAACAACAGGGGCCAACAATTAAAGCTATAAAAGAGTTGGAAGATTTCAATGAGCAAGCAAAATTTAAAGAGTTAGAAGATAAACAAAAAATAAAAGAACTAGAGTGGCAGGATAAAGAAGAAAGAAATCAAAGAAAACGTAGAAGAACCTCTGATGTGAAAGAAGAAGAAATGTTTTTAAAAACAAAACCTCTTAAAGTTGATCCTAAAATTAGAGAGGGTTTAAGTGAAACAATTAAACCCTCATTTAATACTAATCCTGAAGGATATACAATAATAACAATTAATAATCAAAACTTTACTTTATATTTAAATTCAGAAAATAAACCACGTATTCATTCACAAAATGTTTATAATAATGAATATTTAGACTTTGAATTTACAGATGATTTTTATAGATTACTTTGTGGATATCCTTCAGATGATGTTGAAGAAATTGAAAAATATTTAAATTTAATAAAATTAATAAAAGCTAGTCCAAAAGCAAAACATATTCAAGATTTAAAGAAATATTTAAATAAAAATGAAAGGGGTTATATTGTCACAGAAGGCCAGGGTCAGGGCCAGGAGATAAACCCAATCAATCTTTTTATTGAATTAAGAAAACTATTAGCAGCTAAAAAAGCAGGACATAATAATTTAGATTCTGATATTTTAAATATTTCTAAAGATTTGTTAAAACAAGGAATAATTTCAAAAGATAAATTTAATAAATATACGAAGTTATAAAATGACTCCTTCAATATTAGATTTTTTAAAAACATTTGGAATAAATACAAAAACAAATTTTGATTTAAAAGATTATGCAGATTATTTAAATTTAAAAATAAAAATATTAATGAATAATGAATTGTCGAGTCTGAAAGAGAATAATATAATAATCAATTATCAAAATTCAAATGAAAAAGGATCTCATTGGGTTTGTATATATAATAAGAGGATATACTTTGACTCTTTTGGGATTAAACCCACTAAAGAAGTTGAAGACTATCTCTCGAAGGACTACACTTTTAATTCTTTACAAGTTCAACCTAATAATACTAAAATATGTGGTATTTTAAGCTTATATGTTTTGTATAGATTGAATAAATCCAAAGGAGAAGGTTTCACTTCCTTAATCCAAGAAATTTATAATGATTTAAAATCTATACTATGAAAATGGAGCTTCGCAACCTTCCGGAAGATAATTTAAAAAAAATGGTAAACATAATGTCAGATAAATATTCAAGAACTTTATCTATAAATTCAAAAGAATCAGACTTTACTATAAACTTTCAAGATTCAATTAAATTAGATCAAAATTTAAATTATGAATTAGGACTATTATGGTTTTGTGCTTATAATACTATTTTTAATATAACTAAAGATAATAACATATTTTATTATATAAGCCAAAAATCTACAGATAAGATTATAATAACAATCGAACCCGGAGCTTATGAGATAAAAGATTTAAATAATATACTTTCTAAAAAAACAAATGGAGTCATTAAAATTAAAATGGATTTACCAACTTCAAAATGTATAATGACTTTAGAGAATATAGGAATTCATTTTCAAAATAATAGTTTCTTTAGAACAATTTTAGGATTTACACGAAACCATTATATCACACCTGTAGTTGAGAATATAACATCAGAAAATATTATAAAAATAATAAATACAAACACAATAAATATTCATTGCGATTGTATAACAGGTTCTTATAATAATGGTAAACAAACAAATGTTTTATATTCCTTTCCCTCAAACACAGTTCCTATGGGATATAAAATAGTTGAAAGAATGAATCCTCCAAATTATTTACCTTTATGTAGAAAATATATAATGGATATTAATTTTAAAATTCTTAATCAAGAAGGAGAATTGATTGATTTTAATGGAGAAGAGATTTCAATGTATTTACATTTGAAACAGGTTTGAATACAGAGTTTCACACGAAGTTCCACATGTCATTTTAAATTATTAATAAATGAGTTCTTATATTCCATGTAATAGAGGTGGTGGAACAATAAAAACAGGGTTTAATACAGAAGAAATATTAACTTTAACAGAAAATAAATATATTAATGAAAGAGGTGATTCAATGAAGGGTGATTTAATTTTAAATGGACACAAGATAAAAGAATTATCTTTTCCAACTGATGAAGCTGATGCAGTTAATAAAAAATATGTTGATGGTGTTAAAAATTATACTGATTTAACAACAACAAGAATTGAAAGTTCATTAACAACAAAAATGGATTCAATGGAATCAAAGCTTAATAATATCGAACAACGATTTAATGATAAATTTGACAAGTTACAAAGTCTGTTAACTGAACAAGTTGTAAAGTTAAATACTACGATATTAAATTCTAAAGATAAACAAATTATGAATACTAAATTTAATACAATATATAACATAATAAATGAGATGATTACATCATTTAATAAAAGACTTTCAAATTTAGAATCTCATACAACACACATTAACACCACACATAGTATTAGAAAAAGAGCTGCTGAATTAGAACAGAATAAAACATTATTACCCCATACATATAAACATTTTATAGAACCAAGTTTAATAACAACAAATAGTAAATCCTGGAGTGTTTTTATGGTTGTAAAGATTATTGATCCTTATTTCTTTTTATTTGATGATGATGGTGAAACAATGAAATGGTTTGTGAAATCTGATTATAATAGCAAGTTAGAAAAGGGTGATGTTATAATTACTGGTTATGATTTAACACATGGACATTGGTATGGTAAAACCCATTCAGGTAAAACTAATCCACATAAAACTAAAAGTAAGAATATTCATTTTTCTAGTTCACTTGTGCATTATATAGATTTAATATTTTATGAAAAAAAGGTTGATGTTGAAGAAGTTTGTAAAGCATTGATGGAATTATATAAAGACATTCTCTCAACACGAGGTTATTATGAAATGCGAGCATTAGTACCACATAATAAAGTCATGTTGAGAGTTTAATTATTTTTTTTATTATTAAAATGGAAGAAAAAATTTACCCAGAATTGTCATCAAGATATTATTCTCCCGAAGGTCCCAAAGGTTCCAAAGGTCCCAAAGGTCCCAAGCCTTCGGCTCCCACAGAACTTGAAATTATGAGAGTAAAAGAATTTAAATCAGAAACCTTACATTTACAAGATTTATTAAAGCATTATAAAAAGGTTAAAAATAGATGGAATAAAGGGAATACAGTTTTAAAAGTTATAGGTTATTCCCTAGGTTTTACATCTGCAATATTAACAGTTATTTTACCTGTGACACTTCCTGTTGTAACTCTTGCACCTGTAATTTTAGGAAGTATTTCTGTAGCTGATTCTTTCTTAACTGAAATAGTTTCATTATCTTATACTTCTAAAAAGAAAAGTTTATATCGTGAAGTTTGTTTATCAATAGAATTAGGAATCTCTAAATTATTTTTATTTCAATTGAAAGCTTTGGAAGATGGAATTCTGACAGATGAAGAGATAATGAAATCAAATCAAATAATACAAGATATAAAGAATGAGGTTTTAAGATTAAAAACTCAAGGGATTACCCAAGGGAAGGGGAAAAAGATTCAAAGAGAAAGATGGTTGAAGGAATATTAATCCTATATTTAGAAAAAATTTCTCAAGTTGATCAAACTAATATTTCAAAATTACAATCTAATGCATTAAAATATAAAGCTATAGAGTTTGAAAGAATTAAATCCTAAAATGACTCAAGTTGAAATTTGTAAAACTTTAGGTGTTTCAGATTCTACAATGAGAAGAATAAGAAAAGATTTAGGAATACCTTCTCCTTATAGGAAACCTGAGAGTAAGAAAACTAAAGATATTTTAGCTTCTGGTCCTACTGAAAGTCCTGAAAGTCAATTAAATAATATTACTCTAAAAAGTAAAATTTAAAGTATAAAATGGATTTCAATTCAATCATTCAAGAACCTGAAATATAAAAAGAATGTTTAAAACTTTTGACAGAGTTTAATAAACAGAGTGAGGAAACTAAACTAGATTCTGGTCGAGAAGCTATTATTCATCGTAGAGTACAAGAAGAAATAATAAAGAGATTAAAGGAACAGAATTTAGTTGATAAAACTTTTGATCAAAGGAATGAGAATGTGAAGAAGGAAATAGATAAATTATTATATATGTTAGATAGTTTTTTATTTGAGGATAAAAATAAAATACCAAACATGTAATAATAAAAAGTATTATAATGAAAAATATTATTTTTCTAAGTTTACAAAATTTTAAATGATATTCTTTTTTAATACTATCAATAAGATTATATAATTTTTTGGCTTGATCCATAAGCTCATTATTCTTTGAATATCTTAAATTAATTGTCGACATTTTATATATTTGAAAATCACATAATCAGTCTTAGTTGGTTTTTATTATAATTAAACTCTTTAGGTGTTAAATCTTCAGTCTTGAAACATTTTTCCTCTATAGCTATCGAGTTTCGAACTTGAGGATATCTTGGGAGAGAATCTTTCAGAGGATATATAATCTCAACTTTATAAATATCAAGATCTGTAATTTTTAAGTTATAAACTTCATTTATTTTCTCAAGATTTTTTATTATAGGGATTAAATCATTTCCAATTGGAAGAGTTGTTTTTAAATCTGAAAGTATGAATCTTTTGTCATCATAATTTGATAATGCAATCTTTGATGATTCTTCTAAATACATGTCATGCTTCTTTGATTTAAGTTGATGAACTTCTACCAGTTTATCTTGATGGTTTTTATCTAGAGAATCTTTATAATCTTGATGTGTAATATTTTTAGATACACATTTTTGAATTCCTTTACTTTTATTATCTTTAAGAGTTTTTGTTTCTATAGTCATTATAGGTTGTTCAAGTTGAATAGTTGAATTCTTTGTTATTATTTTAATCATCTTGGTAGAGATCTTTGGTTTTTGAATCATTTCCAATGAATATTGTTTAGATCTAATGAATACTGCATCAATTATTGGTGTATTTGGTTTTTCATCTTTATAGGTGAATAATTCTCCAGATGAATTTATTAGTTTTGAGAGTGTTTCACTTTCTGCTATTTCCTTTTTAACATCTTGGGAATATATTTTTAAAAAGAAACTATCTGTATCCATTGCATTTAAAGATATTCGAGATTTAAAGTGGGGTATTAGAATATCATAATATGTTTCATACATTTGAAGTTTTGATAATTCTAAAATTGAGAAACCTATAAAGATTGGTTTGTTATATGTTTTTTCATTATTTTGAATTTCAACTGCTACTAGATTCTTTGAGAATATTTCTGCATTTTTAAATGTAGGTTTTCCAAGCATTCGATTATATCTTGCAAAGTCTTTTTTAGTATTTGATAATAATTCTATCCTTGTATACTTGTCTACATTTTCCATTGTTTTACCAAAGACTGCATTATTTAAAAGTTTATAGATCATGTCTAGGAATGCATTTCCATTTCTTTTTGCTTCGTTTCTCTTTTTAATATTTCCTTGTATAAATTTTTTCATAAATGGTAATTGTCTAAATCTTATAATACTATGAACTTTTTTTAATTTCATTCCATGAGAGATGAAAAATTGTAAAACTCTATAATGACAAAGATAATATTCTCTATCATTTTGATCACACAAAAGTTTTGTGCTTGTTGATCTATTTTGTTTGATTTGCCAATCTGAAAGTTCATTTAGATCTATTTTCCTTTTTACTGGTGCAAATGGGAAATGTCTAGTTCCTGCTTTTATTTCATCTGGATAGATTAGATCACATTCTATTGCATATCCATATTCTGAATCTTTAGGGGTTGATAATATTTGATTTATAAGTTTATCTAGTTTTTCTTTTTCTTTTGGAATATCAAGGAATGAGAACTCTCCAATTGGTAAAGGATCAGACATTATACCCCCATATAGAGCAGTTGCATCAATATAAATTATTTCAAATGGATCAGTAAAACCCTGTCTTATTAATTTTGAATCTTCTTTTGTTATTTGTACATAGTTTTGATTTCTATCTTTAAAATATTTTTTAGTAATAGTCATTGAATTATTTGCAGATATTTCTCTACTTCCCATTACAGAGGAAATCCCTCCTCGGATATTATGTTTAAATATATTAAACATGTCAAGATCAGTTAATAATTCTATAACTTTATCTCTTGATTCTATATTTTGCTCAGTGAATATATCATATAATAATATATCCCAAGCTAGAGATGGTAAAGTTATATAATTATATGGTTTTAAGTCAAAAGCATTACAAAAAGTTTCAAAACAATCAGCTAGAATATAAACATCTAGAGATAGATATATGTCAGTATATTCCCCAATGTTTTTACAGTCAAATAATTGCCACATTTTCTGTGCTCTAGAATATTCTTGATCTGTAATCCCTGATAATGTAAGTTTTGAATAGAATATTTCTTTCTCTGGTAGTTCTTGATTATATTTATCAAATGAATCAATATAATCATATGGATAGATTCCTTTTGCCAAGCATGTAGAATATTCTTCTAGAGGAATATTATTTTTTATTAATACATGTTCTTTTGTATATTTAAAATTTTCTGGTTTCATTGTTTTTCCAACTGCATCTAAAGACATTCCTAGAAAGTTTAGAGAATCTATAAATTTTAAACATCCATATTGTACAGATTTATATTTTTCCTTTGTTGAACCAATAACTTTAAAAGAGTTTTTAGCATTTACAGCTAGAGCTTTTATAAATAAATGTATATCATATCCAAAAAGATTGTGAAATATAACTGGTATAAATTTAGGTTTTTTACAATTTAGATTGCAGTTTGTATGAGCTGCTCCTCTATAATTATTTTCCTTTTTAAAGTGATCATGATCTGGTACTTTTATATTGTTTGGATCTCTAGGATGTTTCTCATCAAGATCTTGTTCTTGGAAAGGTTGTTTGCACATCCAACAGTTTGTAGTATTTTGAAATTCTTCATATTGTTGTTCTGAAAAGTTTATTGGATAATCTGTTTTTATTATTTTAAATAATTCATGTTCTAGATCGTTTATAGTTTTGGTATAATGATTTAAAACATCTTCTGGGCAAGTTCCTCTAAATGAATATTCTTTAGATTCTATTAATTCAGGATAATTACTTTTAAAAAAGAGTTTATAAGCTGAGGGTTCTTGTTTGGTTAATTTTATTGTATAAGATTTATTATTTAAGTTTAGAAAGTTTTTCATTGTTTCATTTGGATGCTCTTGAGAATAATCATTCCATGAATCTAATAAATTATTTTTTTCTATTATTTTTAAATATTCTTTTTCTAAATCTTGTTTTATATTTACTGCTTCAAAGTCTGCATATATCACTCCCAAAGATTTTAATAAATTAGAAAAATTTTTAAAGTGCATATCTTTGTTTTTAGGCATTTTAATTAAAGCTGGTTGATTCTTCTCACAAAGTCTTTCATGATTAACTATTGAGTTTTTAGTTGTTGAATAATGAAGACATCTTTTACATGTTGATCCTCCAGTGACTTGAGTTTTTGTCCGCATAAAACTTTGAAAGTTTTTTATTAGAACATAGTGTTGTTTCAAGTCTGGGTCTCTAGAGAGAGATTCTATATATTCTCGTTCTTGCATTGGTAGGTTTTGTTGTTGTTCTAATATTAAAAGATATATTTCTCTATTTTTATCTTGTTCTAACAATTCTTTATTTGAAATATGAATTGGTATAATATGATTTTGTAGATATTCATAAATATTAAGTTTAAGATTATTCAGTTTTTCAAATGCTGGAATGTCTTCTAATTTCATTGGGTGAGTGAATCCTTCTGGAAATATTAATTCCTTTTCATATTGTTTGTATTTTGAAACTCTTTGAGGATTTGTAGCTTGAGGATATAAATGTGCTAGGATTGACCAAATGAAACATTTATCATCTTCATTTTGAATGTTTATAATATATTTGGATTGAAATGGTGTAGGAATATATGATTTTGGATTTGGAGGAGAAGCTCTCCAATATTCAATCTCTATAGATTTAAAGGATTGAAATCTTAAATTTGATTCTCCCAATTCTTGTTCTTGTTGTTCTTGTTGTTCTTCAAACTCTTTGCATAAATCTTTTATTGTTTTGTTTATTCCTTTTGTTGAGAATAAATATTTATAAGATGTTTCAATATCAGAGTTTAGTGGGGTTGTTTCTATTTCCTCTCCGCGATAATAAGATGTTAAGATTTTAACTTTATATTTTATAATGTTAAATCTTGATCGAGTAAATCTTTTTAAAGCATCTTGCATCGAGTTTAATATCTTTGTTTTATTTTTTAATATATAATCTGAAATTCTTGAAGAAAACACTTGTCTCTTCGATTACATCTATATGATTAAAGTTGTCCCAATTATATTTTTCTTTTTCATCATCAGAATCCTCGGAATCACATTCAGAATCAGAATCTCTTCAGAATGGCTTTCAGAACGACTTTCAGTATGGCTTTCAGAACGACTTTCAGTATGGCTTTCAGAATCTTTAGCACACTTCTTTACATGTTTTAAATAATAAGATTTTATATTAAATTTTTGTTTACATGTAGGACATTCAAATCTTTCTCTGTTTTTAGCTTTTCCACTACATCTTTCAAAGTGTTTATCATATCCAGATAATAGATATCTTACATTACACTTGGTACAGATTTTAGAGTTTGAATCATCTAGTTTATTAATTTTTAATAAATGATCTTTTGATTTTTCATGAGAAAGTAGTGCGGTTTTATTTTTAAAACTTTTTTGACAAATAGTACAATTCATTTCTTTAAGAGTTTTTTTCATTGAGTACTCTGTTTTTATTTTTTTAGAATTTTTATTTTTATATTAAATTTAGCCGTTTGCACGTTTGCACGTTTGCCCGTAGTAGTGGATGAATGATGCTAACTGGTCACTTTTTCCCTTTTTTCTATTTATGGGTGATTAGTGGAGATGGTACAGTTGGCTATTGGTCACCCTTTCCCTTGTTCCATTTATGGGTGATTGGTAGAGGCGGTACTGTGGGCTGTTTTATATAGCACAGCTTGGGTGTAGGGTGGGGTGTGCCAGTTAGCATCATTCATCCACTACTTAGCTAATGGTCAACAAGATGATGTTTAGGGATTTATCAGAAAATGGTTAGGAAGGGTAGAAAAGCATTCAAATGTGTAAAAACAGAAAACGTTAATTAATTAATTAATTGGCTAATAGAAAACCCGAGCTAATGGGAAACCCGAGCCAATGGAGAACCCGAGAGATGAAGGAAACCCGAGCTGGGTAAACAAGAAGCAAAGTAAACAGAAGGAAGATTTGGGCTTATTAGCTTGACACAATGATTAATTGGAAAAGAGCAAGGAGAAGATAGTGCGTGTAGAAAGGCCGGAAGGACCATTAATTATTTTGGTTCGTTGGACCATTATGGGTGACTTGGGAGCAAATTTCAGGTGAAAGATTGGCTCGGCAATAACCATTTTTCATCCCGATTTCGAGGAGTATATAAGGAAAGGGAAAATCAGAGCAAATCGGCATTTTGCCTCAGCTAGGGCTAGAAGAAACCGAGTTAGGAATAGGTAAAACGAATTAAGGAGATTAAGGAAAAGAAGATATAGAATAGGAATACGAAAAGGTGAAAAAGAATCAAATCAAACAGAAAAGAGGAAAACGTGGGTCAAGAGAATCTAAAGAAATAAAAGGTGAATATTATCTATTTACAAAGCATCAACACCGAGCGGAAAATCGGTCAAACGTAACTTTGATTATTAATTGTAAAGTTGTGAGAAAAGATTGTGAATTTTGTTATTTCAATATACGTTGGGTCGTTATTGTTTTGATTTAAAGGACACGAGGAGTCAGAGGGAACCGACTTAAATTAACCAAAAACCCAACAATATGATGCTTTAATGGAGAATTTTGATGATCCAAGACTAAATAATTCACCTGTAAATACTTCCCGAACGGACGCAAGGGCTCTTGCTGATGCAATTTGTAAATTCAAGTTTATGGTATCCCTTGTCACATGGTTCAACATTCTTAATGAAGTGAATGTTACAAGCAAAATACTACAAAAAGAGGATTCTGCTATAAATTCAGCTACAAAACAACTTCAAGTGACTGAGAATTACCTCTTAAAATGTAGGAGTGATAATGGTTTTGAACAAGTTTTAGTTGATGCTGCCGAGTAGAGTAGAATGGCTATACAGTCTATTGAAGAGAGGTTCCAAGAATTAGAACAACATGATATTTTATTTGGCTTCCTTTATGATATATCCAATATCAACAAAAAGACATCTGCGGATATACTTACTGATTGCAAACATTTAGAAACGTCTTTGACGCATACAGATAACAAAGATATTGATGCCTATGATCTTTGTAATGAGCTTCAAGTAGTAGCTCAAAGGCTTCCAAAGCCTATGCCACCATCAGATGTGCTTCTCTATATAGTACAACAAAAATTTGAAGATTGTATACCAAATGTTGTTGTTTCGTTGAGAATATTATTAACACTTGCAGTGTCCATGGCTAGTAGAGAACGCAGTTTTTTAAAATTGAAATTAATTAAAAGTTACTTGCGTTCAACTATGTCGCAAAGCAGACTTGTGGACTTAGCAACAATTTCAATAGAATGTGATTACGCTTCGACACTGGAATTGAAGGAATTAGTAGAAACTTTTGCGAGGAAGAAGACAAGAAAAATTAAATTTTAATTTTGTAACGTTTATGCAATTGATAATAAATTAATTTCACTTTAAATTTATTGTTTTCTTATATATATTTATTTTTTATTAATTTGTATGAAAAGGGGTGTTTTAATAAGTTTTGCCTAGAGCGATAAATAAGCTGGCGCCGGCCCTGGGTTTATAGGTTTATTGGCGCCATTTCTGTGGATCGATAAAAAACCAATAGGTTGACTTAGATATTTTTCAAAAAAATTTGTTTTATATATAAGAATTTATTCCTATAATAAAGTGATGTGACCTTCAATTATTAAGTACTATAAGTTGATTTACATATTTTTCAAAATTTTTCTTAGTATTTTTCGTTGACCTACATATTTATTTCTTATGCTTTTGTTCATTGACTCCAATTTATTTCTATAATATAATTTTATCTGTGTTTGATAATATATGAAAATTTTTATATTATGACATTTGATGATGATGGTATGTATTTTGTTGTAATGCTTAGCTTATTGTGTTTTGTAACTAACAATCAATTGTATGTGTGTTGTGTAAGAGTTTGTAGTTTCCAGTAGAAGTCTCCTTTAAAATCTGTTTCGGGACTGCTGGGGTGTATGTGTGTTGTGTAAAATATATGCAAATAATAAAATTATAGAATTATAAAATAACCGACAATAATAATAATAAAACCTTTATTGAAATAAAATGTTGGCATATATTGTGGTTTATCTATAATATAATTGATATTAGGATTTTCTTTATGGATATAAAATGTTTGAATTTTCTTTGATAAAATTCTCCTTGAAAACCAATAAGTAAAACCTTCAGAGTGGCTCGAGTGTAAATTATCCAAAACTTTGGAATATTGAATGATGAGAATTTTGGAAATAATTTTATTGTTGGTTTAATTTTTTTATTGATTATTTTTTTATTTGAAATTTGTGATTTGTAATTCTATGTAGTAGCAATTTACTATATGGAAATACACTATATAGTTTTTTAAATTTTTTTTATATAATAAACATAATAATAACAAAAATAATAATACTCTACAATCTTAATTACAATTTCATTCAAAATGATAATAATAAAAATAACAACAAATTACAGTATGCATTGTTTCATCATGTGTTAAGCATACGATTATAATTCTATAATAATTCTATAATATGAAAATATATGTCCTTACTTGTTCGGATCAAATTGTTTTTCGTGGATATTAATTAATTCGATATTCAACATGTTTTAAGATATTGATGCCTTAGTAATTGACAATGGATGTCATATGCTTCAGGAAAAACTGTATCAACTTATGAATGTTATGCATAGGGTTCGGAATCCCCGTGATCCCGCAATTTTTAGCAATCCCGAAATCCCGGGATCGAGCACTTGATCCCGGGATTTTACTTTTTAAGCCTAAAAGGAAAAATACCTTACAGCTTCCTTAAAAATTCTTTAAAACAATCGTTTTTGGTTGAACATTTTCAAATTTAAATTTTTTCGGTTGAGATTTGAATTTTGTCATATAGAAAATACTTGGAATTTTTTTTGCATTCAAATTCTTAAAATATATAAATTTTAAAAATCGAAATTCTTGGAACTTTTTTTTTCAATATTCAATTTGTAATTATATTCTTAAAATTTTTTGTTGGCGCTCAGACGTAATTAATATATAATTGTTTTCACGTGTTTTTGTTTTTGATTATTTTAAAGTGTAGATTTAATTAAATTATCATTCGCACTATTTGAACAACAAATTTTAAAAATATAATGGCTTCTTACATAGACCATGAAAAGAAAAGTAATTCTGCTGTTTGGAAACATTTTTTACGAGAAGAAAAAGGACAGACAGCGATGTGTAAGTATACCGACTGCAAAAAAATTCTAAAAATTGTGGGTGGGTCAACGAAAGGTCTCCATATGCATCTACTTTCCGTCCATAAAATTAACATCACAACAGCTACTACTTCGGCTAACACATCAGATGAACCACCAACAAAAAAATCGAAAACGTTAACCAAGTATTTTCCGATGCTGGAACGAGAAGAAAAATCACTTCCTGCTACACTTGCAAGGTTAACCGCACTTGATGGGATTTCATTTAACGTTATATGCCGTTCTTCTGATTTACGTGCAGGTCTTATAGCAACAGGATTCAAAAGTTTACCTACAACAGTCAACACAGTGCGCAAAATAGTTGTAGATTACTGCAAAAAAATTAAGAATTCATTAATTACGGAAATAGATGGCAAAAAAACCCACAATTCGGTGTTGGTGAGAGATTTTCCTTGTCGTTTGATGAATGGACATCACTACGTAACCGTCGGTACATGAATATTAATTTACATGCTCAAAATTGTCAGTTCTGGAGCTTAGGCTTAATTCGAATAACAGGATCAATGCCTGCAGATAAATGTATTGAGCTCCTAGAACAAAAGCTCGCAGAATATGGACTTGATTTGCGAAAAGATATCGTTGGAATTATGACTGACGGAGCAAGTGTAATGAAAAAAGTTGGGAGATTATTTCCTGTAAATCAACAATTATGTTTTGCCCATGGTGTGCAACTGGCCGTAATTGAAGTACTATATCAAAAGCAAAATATAGAAACAGATCAGCAATTCGACGAAGACGAACAATCAGAAGTAGAACACGATTTTTCGGAGAGTAACGACGATGAAATTTTTTCTGACAACGAAGAATTGGTTGATCTCGATTCTGGTCATAGGCATGGAGGAAACCAAAGTGATGTTACTGAGATAAATTCCGCTCCAGTGATCAAAAAGGTACGAAAATTGATAGTAATGTTCAGACGATCGCCAACAAAAAACGATATCTTGCAGAAATATGTTGCGGCTGAATTTGGGAAGCAAATAACTCTAATAAAAGATTGCAAGACAAGGTGGAACAGCCTTTTGTCAATGCTTGAACGTATCTATTTATTAAAAAAATTGTATTCAAAAGGCATTGATAGACATAAGTCTACCTGAAGGTGAATCATTTGCTTTATCTAATGATGAGCTTAAAATGATATCTTCTATCATTAGTGCTCTAGTACCAGTAAAAGCAACAGTCGAGGCCCTTTGTCGTCGGGATGCTAGTCTGTTCACAGCCGATGTTGCTATAACTTTTATGTTAAAAAAACTTAAAAATTCTAAAAACGTTATATGTCAAAAATTGCATTCAGCTCTCATTCTTCGCATGCAACAAAGGCGGACAGATATCAGTGGTGTACTTCAGTATTTACATAATGGTAGGACAAACGTTCAGTCCGAATCTGAAATAGCGCTCGTAACAGTTCCATCTGCCGTAAAATGTCGCAAAATAATAGTTGAGTTACTCGAAAGATTAGATGCTGCAAATCCAGCAACAGCACTAACAGCTCATGAGTCCGAAGTTGAATCTTCTGTTTCAAATGAGGCACCTGTCGAAATTGTTTCATATTCTTGTGATTCTCCATCTGAATCTCTTTCCTTTTCTCTTGAACAACCTTTAACTATTGCAGACGAGCTCAATAAAGCTATAAAACAAGCACATTTTCCGAGGATGCCAATTCGATGTGAGATGCTGTCAGCGAAAATTCAAAAGGAAATGGTATTGTTTGAAAATGGAGGAACACGTGGTGATTTTTTTGCAAAGAGCGTATGATTTTCTAATGACAATCAAACCAACCAGTGTAGAGTCCGAACGTGCCTTTTCTGCGGCCGGACTTTTTGCAACGAAAATAAGAAGTCGTATGGGCGATGAAACTTTGGATGCACTATGCTTTCTTAAAAGTTATTTTAAAAATAACAAAGAATAATTAGGTATTTTTTATAATTATTTAATAATTAAAAATGTAACTTTAACAATGAACTCTTTATAATTTATTAATTAAGAATATTATAAACATAATGAATTTGATGTATAATATTATAAAAACATTTATTTTCTTTATAATTTAATAAACTTATTTTGAATGTGTCATTTATTTTAAATACCTGTTCTTGAAATATATTAACGGGATTTTTAAATACCTGTTCTTGAAATATATTAACATATTATTTTAACAAAATTAATCTCTTTCTTTTTCTATTAATTTGGTTAAAATAGTATGTTAATATATTTCAAGAACATGTATTTAAAAATCCCGGGATTGCCAACACTAGTTATGCATTGCCTCATACAATTTGCAGAATGGATTTGACTGAGAAAGATTGGACAGATTATTTGATGAAAATTAAACTAGTTCATGTTCATAAATCATTAAATAAAATTAATTAATTGTTCATAGGTTTTTTCGTAACTTCATTATAATATGCAAATGTTGTTAATTAAAAAGTTTCATTTTTTATAAAGAAGTCCTTATTTATGAACTACATAAAATAATTTAAATAACCATTGAACCTAACAAATTGTTTATAATTCTTAATCATGTGGTAATATAAAAATATAAATACGTTGTCAATTTTATTTTTAGAAATATCCTTTACATTTGATCACGTAAATTCTTAATGAAATATTTTAATTATAAAAACGAATTATTATTATCCTCCTTTCTTTTTATAACCCGAAATAATATTATAAATAAGTAAGTAAGCTCTTTATAAAGAAAATAGGCTAAGAATTCAGATGAGTTAAAACAAAAACCAAGAAATTAATTATCAATTAGATTAATCTAAAATAATATCCCATAGAACAGTGGTTCATACTGCTATCCCCGTAACCTGTTAGGAAATCAAATTTACTTCAATTTTAAAATGTTATAAAAACACTCAATGCAAGCGAATTCTAATGTTTATTAATTACAAAGTTGTCATTGCCCAGCAGTTAGTCAGAGAACTGGATACATTGTGGCTACATAAAACCACAACAATATTACGAAATTTTAACTATGAATTAGTAATAATAATCAGAGTGAGGTTTGAAATTGTTTTGCGTTTACAAGTTTTTTCATGTTAGGTTTAGTGTCACTTAAAGCACATCTCATGTCATGTTCCACATTGAGACGGTTTCTGGCCTTTGTTTTCAATGAAACTAAAGTTGAAAAACCACTCTCGCATCTGTAAGTGGTGGCAAAAGGTACTATCATTTTTAAAGCTCGGTTAGCTATAACAGGATATTCGGCACCTGCTTTAATCCAAAATCTGCTGAGATCATACATTTGATCTCAGTTCGGACAGGTTTATACAGGTTTATACATGTCGAGTATTTGTTTCGAGCGCGGAGGATTCCGCATGCGTGGTGCGCAGTGACTCAGGATTCAGCCTTCGGTTAACAAATTGTTCTCTGTTACCCCTGAAGAATAGCGAGTTTACCCCCGGGGAGGGGGGGGGGGGGTAATTACCCCTAGGTTCGGAACCCCTGCCATAGAAAGACTTACTTATCTGTAAAATAGTTAAATAAATAATTATTGTGAAGAATAGTCTTTGTATGATTTCTGAATCAGAATTGTGTTGAATTTATATTGTAAATATGTTTCAATATTGTTGTGTCTTAGTTATTAAATATGAAACACTTATGAAACACTCATCTATCACTTCTTTTGATTTGCAAAAAAATCTAACATAACTGTTGAAACTTGAAGCTCTTCCTAAGCTCATTGCCCCTGACTTCTAATCGGTAAAGTAGGATGCCTCTTAATAAACCAAGTCTGCACCTGGTATTTTATTATTAATCCAGTTTGGGACATTTTCAGTTTATTGGCTTTTCATACTCCATACGCTAATTTTCTTAATTCTTGTATTTAAACCAAAATAAGTATTTGATATTTGCAGCAAATTATTAACAAGCTCATTTTCTGCATCAACCGAAAATACCTTCCGATTGTGTACATAGCAGAAATGTATTAAAAGGACATCAACATTGGTAAATATGTTTTCTTCTTTATATCTACTTAATGTACGATAATTTATTTTAAACTCTTTAGCTGTTTGACGAATTCGAATATTTTCTATTTTACCTCTACTTACTGTTTCTTACGAAATTTCTTAACGACTAGTACTCTTTGTTAAATTCCTTACCATTTTATGGAGTGGAGTTATTTTCTAAAATGAAATGTAACCCACTAACTATATAGTTTTACAAATGGAACAACTAGTCCCACGTATGCTGTGACAACCGACTATTTGAAAACACACAGCATGTTTTATTTCCAGAAAGCTATCAAATGAAATCTTTAATTCTGAGTTGATAATTTACTATTAATATTAATATATCAAAATTTAAAAAAATATAAAAATACTCACTCAGGACCGAAAAAGTTAATGAGCTGTAAATATTTTTTTGACATTCAACAAGGTTTCGGTGGACAGAAAGAAACCTAACCTAAAATTGGAAACATATGTGTGCGCAACGAACTACTTGATCAAAGCACATGCAGTACTGCTGGTCTAGTACCAAAGTGTTTTAGAAATTGTTTAAATGCGTCTAAAATATATACACACGCACCGCACAACATTCAATTATATTTCGCGATTATAGATCAATAAAACAAAAGTGATTAAGGCACAATAAGGAAAATAATAAAACACATGTAAATAAAATAAAAAACGCAAGAATTTGCAAGCATCTATATAAAATGAATAAGATTAATAACATTCTCATAATTTGATGATTTTTTTTTTTAAATTGTTGAGGATATCTGAATAACAAAAAGTAAATGATGTTTCAAAATGAATAAAAATGATCGAGAGAAAATAGCTATAATAAATAATGCCATGCTCTCAAGTTCGGGGAAAATGAAAGAAGTGAAAAAATTGGAAAAAATAAAATTTATAGCAAAAAATCAATGAAATCAAACAATGGAATGCTACAAATTCGTTTACAATTAATAACTGCAAATGAAAATGAGGAGAACGAAAACAATTTGGGATTGGGAATCCCTTATCTTAAGAGTTGATACGAGATAATAAATAAATCACTAGAACAGTCGGAATAATAAAAAAGAAAGAAAACGAAATAGAATGATATATCTCTTTAGATGTCAGGCATAAAGAGGGAATTAGGAATGTCCAAATAAATATGCTGGGAAACAAGAGAATTATCTATAAGTGTCAGGAAATGCCAAGCTATAAAAGAAAGACATTAATTTAAAAGTACCGAAGAAAATTTATTGGAGAGACAGAATTAGAGAGGAGATTAATAGAAGACCGAATATTTCGAATTTGAAGAGAGAAGAGGTGAAATTAAAACCGTATTTAAGAAAGGATAAAAAAACATCCAAAAGAGAAACAGAAAAAGAAATATAATTGTTAAATTAATAATCGAACTAACAACCAGATTTGTTACAACAAATTGTTAAAGTAATAAGTCAAGGAACGAAAGTACCGGATGAATTATGTGAGGTGTCAGTCACTAGCACCATTTAAGTAGTCGTATAAGTAAAATATCCCCAAGTTGCTATTCTTCCCGAATACGTTTGAGTGGCATTGAGTAACTGGTATCATTGTAATTGTTATAACCATTTGTGGTATTTAATAAAGTTATATTGTTCAGAATTCGTTATTGTTGTTAAATAAAACACTCTAAGAGTCAGATAGTAGTTATTGATTTGACAACAGACCCCAACAAAATCCATCATTTTAAATTTGAAATCAATCATGGTGAACGAATGACAAAGTAAAAAGAGCAAATAATTATGGTCGCAATAATATAAGTGAGACCATCATTAGAGAGCAATATAATTAATTTTGGCTTTAACTAACATATGAAAGAGTCATAATTAAATCTGCCATGACAGATAGAAAATAATTCAAAATAATAATTAGTAAAATATTATGGTATTAATTTTCTTTCGAAAATACCGTAATAAATAAAAAATTAATTAAATTAAAATAGAATGCGTAAAAACAGTTTCTCAGTCTCCCAGTGAATACCCAAGTTTCCAAATTTTGCTAATATGGGTGACTATTGGCTAAACTTTTGTCAAACATTTTATGATCGAGTGGTAGCTGAATTTGTGTGTAATGGTAATTAAAAGCAAATATGTTCTAAGCAATAAATGTTCAATTAATTTTTATTTTGTTTTTAATTGATATTTCTAATGCTCATTGGCTCTGGAGTTGATAGTCAAACATTCTAAAATTTTTATGAGATCCGGCCGAGAGTACGGGCTTCTTGGACTAAGTACTGCAGAATTTCCAGTCAGTGACGTTCGACTGATTGAACCCGTAGTACAGACCGCCTTTACGATCAGGGGAAATTTTGTTCGTAAAGTTTTAGGTTTCTGAGGAAGGACAATTCGAGCACTCAGCGGATTTTCACGAGTTCGGCTAAAGTGTCGAGTGGTGTAGGTAAGTTAAAATCAGCGAAGTAAAGCTAGAAGGTTATTAATAAATTAGTTTTAATGATGACTTTGGACAATGTTTTTACAAATAGACAATGATAGGGAAATTTTCCGAAAATACAGGCAGGAACCCTGCTCAAAAACTTTAAGGAGATTAAAAACTTAGTCGAATTTATGAAAGTTGGTAAAACCTAACCGAATATATAACAGGTCAAGAAAAAATAATAATAAGAATAAGGACATTGATTAACACCCAATAATGAGAACAATGTAAAAATAGCATCAAAAAGAGTAATAAATCCTGCAATGAATTGAGGACCTTTCATCGGCAGTCATGAACCCGAAAGTGAAAATACAATGAGAAGTAGTTCAAGTAATGGAGTTCTTCTGCTAATTGATTTTCACCCACTGTGTAAATTACAAGACATGGTAGTTGTCATGGGTACACGGATGGTAGAAAGGTAATAGTCATGAAGGCGTTAAGAGAGGAATTGATGATAAATCTATCAGTGACCCAAGGACATTTTAACAACATACCCTTTAAGCGTCTGTACCGACGAACATTATACAAATGAGTAATAAACATTTTTAACACCTTATCTAAATAACAAACAGCCCTTGTTTCCCTAATAATCATCAAAATAAAATAGGTCAAAGATGAAGAAAAATAAATGATTTTATTGTTAATTATTTTTGTCTTTTTAAAATAAAAATTAATGAATAATTATTGAAAGAAAACTGATTAAAACATGTATCGTAGGCCCTCCTTTAAAAAGCAATTTTTAAAATTTATATTATTATAACAATTTCTCTTGTAATTATTATAGGAAAAGTAAAGAAAATTAATTTAAGTTATTTTTTCTAATCTTTAATCCAATGGTTGGTTGTTTAAACTTTGTTATATTTTAAAATTTTTATTTGCAAATGGAATTAGTTTGTTTTTTTTGTGATCAGTTTGAATTTTTAATAATAGAATAAATCGAAATGATATTATTGTTAAATTCAATATCATTTTTGATTTTTAATGGATTCTCTAATACTAAGTTATAGAAACTGCTATTATAAAGGTTAGTAATTATTGAAACTGTTAATGTTTTATATTGGCATATTTTGTAATATATAATAAGCATATTTTTAAATTTTATTAATAAATAAGTTTTTCAAAATGTTTTTATAAAGGTTAGCAATTTTGTTAGTTTAAGTTGAATTAAGACCAATTATATTTTCCAGTTTATATTTTTAAGCCTTTCAGTTTAACTTAAAAATCGGTTAGACTATGTGATGTGTACTATGGTTATATGTAGAAAGAAGTAGTTTTATCTGACGATGGTAGAAAAATGTTCACCTTGATTAATCGATCTTGAGTATTTTATAATTTAATATATAATATTCACTACATGAAGTCTATTATTATACTCAATCTTATACTATCATCTAGAGATCATTTTCCAATGCCTCCTCTATTTCAGTACTCAATTCTTTTTGTCTAACCGCTTCGACAAATCTTGCCACTACAAAAATGTTAATCTAGCTTCAGTTTTTTCTATCTGGACTTCTTGCAGTTTTGACTGAACTTATAATTTTGGTTTTGTCTTACGAAGTGATTCAAGTTCTTCTGTGTAGTAGCTATTTATAACTGTTACAAAGTAATAACAGGCACAGAAATTTTCAGATATGGAGAAAATTATTAAAGCCCAAGATGTATTTCAGACATATTTGCATCCAAGGTTTGTTATTGATCTTGGTGGTTTTTGGGTCTAATTGTGTAGTCAGTAATCTGGGCCTGTACGAAAGAAAAAGCCAAAATTATACAAATTTCTAGTAAAAAAACTAACAAGAATTTGAACCTCAATCATTAATAGTCGATAGTTAGGTCACTTCATTCCCTTGATGCTCCTCTCACCCCACCCCATGCAATCCTATCTCAGTGAAATTAAAATTTTGTTATACATTTTTATGTTCCTGATAATTTTATGAATTAGGCTGTTTACTGGTACTTTGCTTAGTAACCAGAAAACAGGATCAGTAAATAAGGTACCACGCGGGGTCAAAATCCTTGGATAGAAAGTAGTCTATAATCTCGGTCTGGGTAAAAGAGGAAGCTGTGCAAAATTTATTTGATATATCTTCAGAAATTTGGATTTGCATAGCAAGCATAGAGACAGACAGACAGGCAGACGGACATACATTCACAACTATATATTATATTTTTGGTTGATTATCTAATTTTTATTTGCTTTTAAATACTAGTCAATACAATTAGTGTATAATTTCCTGATTTATGCTACTGATTTATCGCAATTCCTATCCATCAGATGATATTATTTTTAAAGTCCCGGTTCGCAAAATGTAATTTATATATTTAAAAACATGAACTGAAAATTTTTATGAACGACCCCCCTCAAATCATACAGTCCCATTACCTAGGTATACCAAATTAGTTTATTTTAATATATATTTAATGCATAATGTATTGGAAAATATAGATTGTAAGTTTTCCTAAACGATCCCCCCCTTTTGTGGTAACCGGAAAAAATACAAACTTATTATCATTATCAATATTATTATTATTATTATGATTCATAGTAATAACATTATTACCGTTAGTATTACCCCTCTCATTATTATTATTTCTATTAGCATTATTATTATTACCATAATTTTATTCCAGTATTATTAAAATATTATATTTATTTTATACAACTAAAATTATAAAACAAATTATCGATTTTAGGATTCCCCTTATTGTCGAGATTGGGGTTAGCGTACTTGATCCAATGAAAATCATCCAAATTATTAAAATCTATTTTTGGTAACACTCCCCCCAGCGAGAAACAATAGTAATAGCAATAATTTAAACCAAAATTACATATAGGTATGTGTGTGTGTGGATATAAAGGTATAAAATAATGTTTCCCCGAAAAAACTCCAAGATGTGCATTAACCATAACTCTTTAAGGTAATAGAATAAAAATACAATAGTGTATTAAAGTCATTGGTTATGTGCGTTTTTTGGCTTTGACATTTGGATTGATTTGTGTGCGCCCACAGACGCGGACAATTGTCGAGTTTAATAATCGAATTTTTTTGTGAGTCAGATTTTGATATTTTCTTTAGCTGGAAATTTTATGTGAATTTGTCAAGTTTGTTTTTTAAAGATTGGGAGTTTCTGGAAGTGTTTTTGAAAATAAATTTTTGTAAATTTCTTTAATGGCTACGATTAATACAGATAATTACTATTATCATAAATGCAACAGGGACGTTCACATATCTCAGGATGGTAAATGTGTGACGTGCAATGATGGATTTATTGAAAGAATTGAATCTGATAACTCAATGGAAAGTGATGATGCCTTGAATGTTTTTCATATTATTCGTCATATTCCTGGTGGAAGTACTACAAACGAAACTGATGGTTCCTTTTTAATAACAGAAATAGTGTTTTTGGCCAACTAATATCAAATTTATTTGCTGGATTGCTACCTCTAGATTTTAGATCAGATTCGTCATATTACATATTTTCAGATCAAAGTTTCGACAATTTTGTAACGAGAATTATGAACCAATTTGAACAGAGTGGTCCTCCAACAGCAAATGAGGCAGATATTGAGAAATTACAAGTCAAGAAAATCACCGAAGCTAATGATACAGGTTCCATTTGTCTGTCAGATTATGAGGTGGCCGATGAAGTGTACGAGTTGCCCTGTCAGCATAGAAACCCTGTTCAGTGTCTAAAAACGTGGTTAATTAAACAAGGTGTTTGGGAAAACAATTTCGGTAAGGGACCTGAGTAAATCAGACACATGCCTTCTAACGGTAGTCCGTGGACTCAGAGTACTCGACAATTATAGTGTTGTTGGTGCGCTCACTTTTTGCGAGTACTCACCCACTTGATACAGTACCAACGTTGATTACTCAACGGGTATCAAGCGGTAAAACAATGTTGTTTTTTGGGTTACGCTGGTAACAGCACTATAGAATGAACAATTGACCACCAGTAACCCACCATCTGTCAGAGATAAGTAGGGACAGTGGAAAATGCGGGAAGGAAAAAATGGGAAAACAAAATTATCTCAATGTAACGAACGATAAAAGGGTAAGATACAGAAACCAGACAGAGTTAGAAAGGAATTAGAAAAGAGTTAGTTAAAAAAGAGTTAAAAAGTTGAATAAAAAGAGTTCAGAATTAAGGAGATATTTGATTGGAAGGATAAAGAGAATCTTTGAAACCTAATATAAAGGTGGAAAAGGAGTGAATAATTGTGGTCAAAGCAATCGACTAATGGGTCGGCGATTAGTAATTATTATTGTTATTGGCATAATAAGCTCTGGATACTTGTCTATATTAGAATTGATAGGCTGTAATTGCAACTTGTAAAATCTATTGTGATTATTAATAAAGGTTATTTTGTTTGAATTTGTAAATTTGTGAATTGATAAAACACGCTTAGAGTCATACGTAATTTTTGAATTTATAACTCATCACCGATCCAATAAACCCAACATTATTTTTCAAATTTTATAAGGATTATCATATATAATATGAATAATTAAATATTTTAACCTACATTATTATGAAAAGAGCCGTGTCTGACCAAAGTCCTTTGCGCTTGAAGCACACAGGTGGCCTAATTGAAATGCGCAACAGCATCATATTCCTTTTTGGGGTCAATTTAACATAATAACTTCACTATTTAGTTTTTTATAATTATATAAACAAATATAATTATAGTTGATGAATAGTGGCTCCCTGGGACAATTTTTAAAAAAATTTTTCAAAGTTATTTAAACTCATTCAAGGTCAAGTTCATATCAAATGAAGCTAAGAAAATGTTTGGTTCATTAACAAAATTTTTGGATAAATCATCAGAAATGAGAAATACTTGCAGTAGTCAGTCAAATTCAACTAGTAAATTTGTTTCCGATAAAAATGAAAACGAATTATCGGCTGCAAATGCTGATGACAATATTAACAGTGATGAGGAATTAGAAGATATTACAAATATTGAGTCCGATTTTAAGCAAATTGATGAAGCATGGAATTAAATGATCCAGCTTGCTGGCCTTTAACACTTCACTAATAAAATGCTGGATATTTTACAATAATAAAAATTAAAAACTAAGACTTTTTTTCTTATGCCATCTCCGAGACCCAGGAACGGCACTGATTATAAATATTAATTTTAACTACTTTTATGATATTATTTATATTAATATAAAGTGATGATTTCATGGTAGAAGCATTAAGTAAATGATAATATAAAAACTTTGCTGCAAACTATATATTGAATAAAATGGGAAAAAATTGATAAAAATTCAATATATACTTTGCAGTAAAATTATCATTTATTTGTTTATAGCTATTTAACAATTATAATTTGTTTCTAGATAGTAATATATTTCTAAATAAATATCTAAATTTTATCTAAATACTTTTATTTTTTATTTTATGATAATATATGTTTGTCCTTATGTTAATTGTTTTGTTACAGATAAATTAAAAGAATAAAATATATTAATGTACAAAATAAAAATGTAATTCAAATTGTTTAAACAAAAGAAGTTTTATACTGAGATGAATTTCCTGCCATTATTCATGTTATAATGAATCAAAATTTTCTTGCACATGCGTAACATAGTTAACATTATTCCGTATCGAATGTTGATTATTATTTGTATCAGTAATTATGGTTTTAGAATTTACATCATCTATAAATTTTGTTGTTAACAAGGCGACTAAAATGATTTCATCCATTTGAATATTTGTATTCTTAAAATAAGAAATTAACAAATTACATCACGTAATTAAAAAAATCATCAGTTTTTTTCCATTTTCCTAAATACAATTCTGAATTAATCTTTTAAAACAAGAAGTCTCAATTAATCTAAATTTAACTTAATTCCAAATTTGATATCAACAAAAGCTGACCAGAGTTAGAACACTATAAAGAAAAGCTTACACGCAAGGCACACGCCAACGCAAATTTAAGCATTTGATTGGGCGTATACCCTAAGGTAGTTCTATATTCTCGTTTCTATCAAAGTAGAACAGAGCCAAATATCGTTCAAAAGAAGTAGTTTTGCTATATTGCATTAGAAAAGTAAAATATCGGGGAAAGTTTCTAAATATTTTAATTCAAGAACGAATTTTTTTAAATGAGAAAGACATGTTGAGGATACTTAAATGATAAAATTATATGATTACTAAAGTGAGGAAAAGGTATAAATTAATGTTATGTTGCTTCAGAATTCTGAGTAGCAGAAGCGACTCGAAGAAATAAAAAAATGAAAATGAAATAAAAAAGTCTCGATATAATCAAAAAATGAAACACGACCAGGTCGTTTTAAATTAACAAACACAATTCTAAGAAGGAACAACAAAATCGAAATTAAATATTCATATCTCGACAACTAGTCCAAATTAATGGATGGATTAAAGGGGAAGTCGGAGATAAAGAAGATGACAGAATCAAATGAGATTTTTTTTAAACATGTTGTCTGAGATAACAGAGAAATTAGTCACAGATTTTTTGGAGGCAAAAATTGAAAAACTTAGTTATCTCCGAGTGTCAGCAAAGGAAAATCTTATAGAAGAGCGAGATACGAATGTAGTTGGTGAGAAAAAAATTTGAAAAAAATTTTTGTGAAAACTAAATAAGTTTAACTAAATAATTTTCACCATTTTTGATCATCACCTTGTATTTTTTCCCTCCCATATAATTTATGTATTCATTTGGTGTCGAATTTTCTGCCTTTATAGTAATGGCCTTGATACATATATTCCCAACCCTCCAGTTCCTTTAAAGTTGCATCGCGGAACTGGCCTAGTTTTGCCTTTCCTGCTTTTAAGTTCTTTAATCTGTGTAAAATTGCCTCAGCACCAGTTCTTATATACATCGGGTCGTGCTCCTCCAGCGTTAGGGTTATCAGTTGCGCATCCACATCCCGGTGGTGGTCTATAGTAATACTTTATCTTTATATTTTTTCCATTCGTTTCTGGATAGCGTCCAATAGAAATTGTGTTCCGCTCGTTGTGTATATTTATTGAAGTTAAGGTAATCGGAACTTCTTTGTTCCTTAGGAATAGCCCACCATTTTTCTTTTCATCCCATGTAGGAATTCATTTTCTTTTTATTTCATCCCAATATTCCATAGAATTTCCTACCCCTGTTCCTTCATCGAACCATAGTTTGTCGCTACTGTATGTATGGTGATAAATTTCCTTATACCAACGTTTCGTTTTATTGTACCTGCTCTTATGCATTCTTTCTATAGCCTCATCTACATCTTCTAATGTGAAATCTACTGTTTCTCTCAATTTGGATATTCTCTCATGTTTCGATGCACTATGTGCGTCAAATTGGTTATAGTAACTCCATAGTTCCATGATACCATTGTTGGGCGCTTAGGGGTGTGTCGCAATGGTGGTTGCTAAGGGTAGCGGTTACTAGTCAGCAGGAGACTCCTTCCTAAACGCCCTTTATGACTATTGACTTTTCTCCCTCATGTGCACCCATGATAACGATCATGTTGGTAATGTACACACGAGTTGGAATTCATGAGCAGGTGAGCTACTCCTCATGATATTCACCTTTCGTTCTTGAATGCCGTTAGAAGGAGTTACATCTTTCTGTTAGAGCATGTCTAATTCTTTTACACCTCTGGTCCAAGTGAGGTCATTTTCAATTATTTTCTTACTCTCGCGACTATCAAACTGAAATATGCTGGTATTCCGATACGCTATCAAGACAAATAAAGGAAAACACAAAATTATATTAGAACCGGTACGTTTGAGATAT
This sequence comes from Schmidtea polychroa, assembly GCA_959609185.1. NCBI lineage: Eukaryota > Metazoa > Platyhelminthes > Tricladida > Dugesiidae > Schmidtea > Schmidtea polychroa. The sequence goes on along the minus strand of CAUHTR010002621.1, from coordinate 5,376 downwards.
TGATATACTCATATACACATAATAAATGATTTCCAGAAAACACTGACACACTGTAGGCAAAATACACGATAAAGGGTCACTCAGATCGTGATCGTCTCTTCGACATTTGTTGTTGCGGCCGGCTCGTTAAAATTCTTCTGATTCATTCAGAAAGGTGATAATATCCAATTCTAATTGTGGATCGGGGAATGAGACGGAAGTAGAAGAAGGTACCACTCGGTATTGACGGCTGCTTGGCACGACTGGGTTGGACAGGATGTCTTTTTCCCCCGTACCCGATACCACAAACAAGGTGGCTTCTAACGCCGCAATTTCGTCTCGTCGTTTCTTTGTACGTTCGGCGCGATTGTGGCGCTTGCGCTTCAGGAGTAGTCTGTAATGGAGTAATGTTAGAGGTGGTTGAAATAGTCATAGCTGTAGTGACCTTGACGGGAGTTGACTGTAGAGTACTGGTGCCCATGAAGACGAAATCGGGTGTTGTCGGAGATTTTTCAGGGCCATGATTACGGCAGTTTGACATAGCCTGTACATTCGTTTCGTCGACAGGATGATGTATAGGAAAGACACTGCACCGATAGACGATCGGAAACTCAGCTACTAGGTTTTTCAGCTCCGCCTCCGAGTAAACACGATGGAGGGCCTTCGACTGGGCCTTGATGGTGAGGCGCTGGCATCGGCTTTCGTCGAGCAAACTGTCTCTACAGTGTTCTAACCGCAGAACTTCCCTGCGGGCTTTTTCCACGAGTGGTTGGGAGAACCACGCACCCTCCAGCGCGCGACACGCCTCCCCAGAACCCCGATGTTGTCGTTCTGTTGCGGGATGATCACGCCTCTGTTGGCGCACAAAAAACACGGTTTCAGGTCTGATTTCGGAAGGTCTGGTTCCGACACGGTTTAGAATCCGAACGTGAGCTAGGAAGCGATCAACAGAAACAACAAAAACAGGTTGTGAGCGACCAGACACCAATGAAAGCGCACCACGCCCAGGGCAGCCTGCACCTTCTCTTCTTGCTAAACCTTTTACGTTTAATGAATACTGAACACCCTTCGTACACCGTATCATTCTACTTAACCACTCAAATCAACTTTTCCAAATATTTGGGAGAGAGGCCTGACCAAAGAACCGAACTCACTCCTTCGACCCACTATAAAAAACCTGCCAACCCCAGACGAAAAGCCCTCATGCCGAGGCTCAAAAAGCCCCCGCTCCCCGCAACGGGTCTACTCCAATGATCTCGATACAGATTGTTTTGTTACCACAAATGTAAACTTCCCGGAAATCTCAATTTAGCTAAAACTAACACTCATGAAAAGAATACAATCGGGACGGTTATCAAAGCTAAATGTTTTAATTGCCGAACGGAATGATCCCTTGTTTCAGTCAGACAAATATTCGACTTGAGTTACGTCCGGATGAGGTGGCGGTTTTTCTCCCGAATTTACCCGATATAACTTGAAAATAATCAACCCAAAATAGACATAATTTTATCGCCAGTTAGCGGGAATTTTATAATTACCAATTAGCAAATCAAATTTAATTTCAATTATTTATCAATGCGACCTATCAGATTGTGTATGCTAACACTTATATTTGTTTCTGGACGTTCACCGAATGTTGATTTCAAAGGAGTTGTCAGTATTCTGGTTTATATACATCCTGTCTATATACAAGTTTTTAGTTCAATTTACGGGGAAACTTTCGGGTCGCCTATGGCTAATACGATACAACGACTATGATATTCAGAGTGTTCAGAATAATGTGACAAAAGGTGGTGCGATAAACAGTGATGCCAATTGATCAACGGTAGTTTAAACTTTGGTATCTTCCACGAAGTCTACTAATTTACAGTTGTCGTGTGAATTTAAATGTACATTATCTAACAATTTTTAAAAACCCTAGAGATGCAACAGTTATTGATTTTCTAGCAAGACAAGCATACCCAAACAATAGGAAGTTTCTACTAGAAGCATTTCAAGATACAACTAAAATTCCTAATCGATATTTATTTCTAGACTTTACCCAAAAATGTTCGGATGAATTACGAGTTCGAACAAATATATTTAACAAAGACGGTGCAACAGTATATAAGCAAAGTTTTCAAAAAGTAATTGTCAAACCTTCAAAGAAATTGAAGAATTTGATTGCAAAGCGTTAGAAGAGGAAAATTAAAAATAAATTTACAAATAAAATTCCACCGAAAACTAGTTACTCGGAACCAAAAGAGTTTCAATTATCAAAACAAAAACCTAAAGATTTTATAGCATCTAGACAAGTCAAAATTCTGTTGGGCCAAAATACGTGATTAATCTGAATTTTTCATAAAGTAATTAAATAAAAAATCATTTAATATTAAATTGAGGTAATCGGTAAAGCAGTAAGGAAAATAAAGAATAGGAAAAGGAGAAAATAATAATATAAAATAAAATTAGATAAAATAACCCAACAAAAATGAAACAAGAAAATAATTCCTAAACGAACAAGATACATAACCACAACAGATAATCAAAACAAAACAGTTAGGAAAAATAAGACAAAATATTAAAAATAAAGAATAATAATCAACAAAAACTAAATTAAAAAATAAAATGAAATAAAATAGTACAAAACAGAATTACCAACAGGATCCAACAAAAGAAAGGAAATATAAAAATAACTAAATTAGCAAGTAGATTATAAAATAAAATAAATAAATATCCGCAAGAAAATAGTTAAAAGAAATAAAATAGAAAAAAACAGTATTTTACAACATAACCGGATCCTGATTGGACGAAAATTACTATATAAGGACAACGACTTGATCGATTCCCTCAATTCTAAAATTTCAATTTCAGGACGATTTTAGCGCCAACCACTCCCACTCAGTTTAATCATTCTATAGCATCTTATTCGATTTAGATATTTAGAAATCATCGTATCAAGAAAGGAAAAACCAACGTAAATTTTGATTTATATTTATGTACAATTCATTATTATCAATTGTAATTTTATTATAAGTTAAAATATCATTTTTGAGATGTTTTTCTTTTCTCTTCACTTTAGTTGTTCATTATTTAATAATATGCATCACGAGTTATGACATTGAGTGCGATTCGGACAACCAATACGAATGATGAATAGTCCCGAACATTTTCTTGTGATCCAGGAACTTGGTAGGAATCAAATCGAATAGCCAATGTGGAGAATGAATGTTCCAGAATTGGTTTATAAGGATCGGGATTTAATTGAAATCAATGTATTTGCACCATAGATAGTAAGGAGCAACCAACATCAGAAGTTAGAAATGATTGAACGAAAAAGTCGAACAAATAATGGAAATATGATGAAGGGTAGAAGAAATGGATTCTGGTAAAGATCGGAGATAGGAATTGGATGGGAGGATGAAGCCACACAGACAATGGATAGGCGAATGTGGGCATTAGAGAGCAAGGTTAAGCAGAAAATCACCTATATTATGCCCAAAAAAACATAATCGAGTTGAGGACGTTAGTCATTCCAGAAGTAGTCATCTGGAGTTGGATCGATTGAGGAGAGGAAATTTTCAGGTTTAGTTGAGGTCTAGGGAACCTAGAGATGAAATCAATTGGTCCGAGAATGGCACACTTCTAAAATTTTTATTACTTTATTATTGTTATTTCATTGATTTATATGGCGAGACCTATTCGGGAGAACGTTTGGGGATTGCTGGCACTTGTGTCGGTGGTAACCAGATGATTCTTTCAGGTGGGCACCCAGGAGGTACAGTGTGAAATAAGATAAAACTAGAATGCAGTGATTAAAGTGTATAATTAGAGAATGGCAGTTCTTCACTTCAGTGGTGTACTTGAGCAGATAAACAAATTGTATTTGGATAGTTCTTCCGACGACTGAAATCTGTCTTGCAAGTTCGAGATAATTCATAATTTCACATGAAAAGCACGATAATTCCAAGATTCCCTTTTTATAGTGATCAGTAAATCGACCTAAATGCACATTCTTGAGGCAGGATAGATCCTAATCGTAATATATCTTAATATATCGTAGTATATCTTCATTTATCGAACTTATAAATTCTATGTAAATCCGACGATATACCATCGAAAATCAATGAGAATCGTAATCATCTAAACATAAAATTCTCCAAGAATTATAACTCGCGATAAGAACATCAGGAACCATGCTTGAATAGATTCTCGGGCACCGCTCTGTCGGAGATATCGGCATGACATCCGGTACATTATAGAAACGATTCTAGTTTATTGCGGCAACTTCTATAGATAAGTCGACAAAAACCGTTGTCTTCTTGCACACACAAACATAAATAGGATATCGTACGGTGATTAGACGACATTAATTGATCGAAAACCATCGTGAAAAATGTACGCTAAATCCAACGAAGTTTAAAGGCCGATAACAAATCAGGTTTATCACATCAATTCGATCCACCATTAATTTTCATCTTGATACACAAATTCTATCTGGATAAACATCCGTCATAAACAATCTAGCATCTCCATTTAAGACATGGTGAAGTCGACGTAAATTTCATTCAGGATGTTTACATTAATATAGGTAACCGTGGGGTATAATTGAATTTTCGATTAATTCGCACGAAATCGCACCGAGAATAGACAAAATTGTCTGCTAACTGAAATAGAAGGCGACTGAACTGAGGCATTGAATTAATTAATTCGATAAATAATTAAAATCCACTACTTAAAAACAAACCGCCGTAAAAGACCAATGTGTAATTTTTGACTGACACCTTCTAAATTGACTAATTTCTGTCGAACTCGGAGTTATTTGATTTCACCTACCTTACACTGATAACAAAAAATTGTAGTTGTCGTGAGGTCCCCTCTGTAAGTTACCTATTACTAAGTTGTCTCACACCATCATAATAATTAGACCCACGATATAATAATCAACGATTACTTGTCAACTCTTCGATCTTACATGTTAAACTGAATTAACACATTCACGAGCTGCTATTAACTCTCTCTCTCTCTCTCTCTACGGGAAAATGTGTTAGAATTGAGGTGAATGGATGACACTAGAGTAAGAGTCGGCTATCTGATGTTGATAAACCTTTGAACGACTGGCTGAATGTGCGTATGTGTGAAAGAGGTACTATGATAGGGAAAGGTCGATTTGGGTGTCAATTAATGCTATTAGACGAAATCAGGACGTCATCTTTTGAATTTTAGTAAATGTCAGAACCCAACTTACCAACGCGAGGTCTAAGCATTTTCTTACTTTTGAACATATCGGGGCATACGCTTGAAAGCTCGTGGTTCTCCCCGCCACTCATGAAGGAGGCCATCAAGAAGATCCTGCGTCTCGAGCACTGCCGTGACAGTCTACTCGAAGAAAGTCGATGCCAAAGGATCACTATCAAG
>CAUHTR010002620.1:0-37955 GCA_959609185.1 Schmidtea polychroa | reverse complement strand
AAACTTTTGATCAAAGGAAATAGATAAATTATTATATATGTTAGATAGTTTTTTTATTTGAGGATAAAAATAAAATACCAAACATGTAATAATAAAAAGTATTATAATGAAAAATAATATTTTTCTAAGTTTACAAAATTTTAAATGATATTCTTTTTTAATACTATCAATAAGATTATATAATTTTTTAGCTTGATCCATAAGCTCATTATTCTTTGAATATCTTAAATTAATTGTCGACATTTTATATATTTGAAAATCACATAATCAGTCTTAGTTAGTTTTTATTATAATTAAACTCTTTAGGTGTTAAATCTTCAGTCTTGAAACATTTTTCCTCTATAGCTATTGGGTTCGAACTTGAGGAAATCTTGGGAAATCTTTCAGAGGATAAATGATCTCAACTTTATAAATATCAAGATCTGTAATTTTAAGTCATAAACTTTGTTTATTTTCTCAAGATTTTTTATTATAGGGATTAAATCATTTCCAATTGGAAGAGTTGTCTTTAAATCTGAAAGTATGAATCTTTTGTCATCATAATTTGATAATGCAATCTTTGATGATTCTTCTAAATACATGTCATGCTTCTTTGATTTAAGTTGATGAATCTCTACCAGTTTATCTTGATGGTTTTTATCTAGAGAATCTTTATAATCTTGATGTGTAATATTTTTTAGATACACATTTTTGAATTCCTTTACTTTTATTATCTTTAAGAGTTTTTGTTTCTATAGTTATTATAGGTTGTTCAAATTGAATTGTTGAATTCTTTGTTATTATTTTAATCGTCCTGGTAGAGATCTTTGGTTTTTGAATCATTTCCAATGAATATTGTTTAGATCTAATGAATACTGCATCAATTATTGGTGTATTTGGTTTTTCATCTTTATAGGTGAATAATTCTCCAGATGAATTTATTAGTTTTGAGAGTGTTTCACTTTCTGCTATTTCCTTTTTAACATCTTGGGAATATATTTTTAAAAAGAAACTATCTGTATCCATTGCACTTAAAGATATTCGAGATTTAAAGTGAGGTATTAGAATATCATAATATGTTTCATACATTTGAAGTTTTGATAATTCTAAAATTGAGAAACCTATAAAGATTGGTTTGTTATATGTTTTTTCATTATTTTGAATTTCAACTGCTACTAGATTCTTTGAGAATATCTCTGCATTTTTAAATGTAGGTTTTCCAAGCATTCGATTATATCTTGCAAAGTCTTTTTTAGTATTTGATAATAATTCTATCCTTGTATACTTGTCTACATTTTCCATTGTTTTACCAAAGACTGCATTATTTAAAAGTTTATAGATCATGTCTAGGAATGCATTTCCATTTCTTTTTGCTTCGTTTCTCTTTTAATATTTCCTTGTATAAATTTTTTCATAAATGGTAATTGTCTAAATCTTATAATACTATGAACTTTTTTTTAATTTCATTCCATGAGAGATGTAAAATTGAAAAGTCTATAATGACAAAGATAATATTCTCTATCATTTTGATCACATAGGAGTTTTGTGCTTGTTGATCTATTTTGTTTGATTTGCCAATCTGAAAGTTCATTTAGATCTATTTTCCTTTTTACTGGTGCAAATGGGAAATGTCTAGTTCCTGCTTTTATTTCATCTGGATAGATTAGATCACATTCTATTGCATATCCATATTCTGAATCTTTAGGGGTTGATAATATTTGATTTATAAGTTTATCTAGTTTTTCTTTTTCTTTTGGAATATCAAGGAATGAGAACTCTCCAATTGGTAAAGGATCAGACATTATACCTCCATATAGAGCAGTTGCATCAATATAAATTATTTCAAATGGATCAGTAAAACCCTGTCTTATTAATTTTGAATCTTCTTTTGTTATTTGTACATAGTCTTGATTTCTATCTTTAAAATATTTTTTAGTAATAGTCATTGAATTATTTGCAGATATTTCTCTACTTCCCATTACAGAGGAAATCCCTCCTCGGATATTATGTTTAAATATATTAAACATGTCAAGATCAGTTAATAATTCTATAACTTTATCTCTTGATTCTATATTTTGCTCAGTGAATATATCATATAATAATATATCCCAAGCTAGAGATGGTAAAGTTATATAATTATAAGGTTTTAAGTCAAAAGCATTACAAAAAGTTTCAAAACAATCAGCTAGAATATAAACATCTAGAGATAGATACATGTCAGTATATTCCCCAATGTTTTTACAGTCAAATAATTGCCACATTTTCTGTGCTCTAGAATATTCTTGATCTGTAATCCCTGATAATGAAAGTTTTGAATAGAATATTTCTTTCTCTGGTAGTTCTTGATTATATTTATCAAATGAATCGATATAATCATATGGATAGATTCCTTTTGCCAGACAGGTTGGATATTCTTCTAGAGGAATATTATTTTTTATTAATACATGTTCTTTTGTATATTTAAAATTTTCGGGTTTCATTGTTTTTCCTACTGCATCTAAAGACATTCCTAGAAAGTTTAGAGAATCTATAAATTTTAAACAGATTTATATTTTTCCTTTGTTGAACCAATAACTTTAAAAGAGTTTTTAGCATTTACAGCTAGAGCTTTTATAAATAAATGTATATCATATCCAAAAAGATTGTGAAATATAACTGGTATAAATTTAGGTTTTTTACAATTTAGATTGCAGTTTGTATGAGCTGCTCCTCTATAATTATTTTCCCTTTTAAAGTGATCATGATCTGGTACTTTTATATTGTTTGGATCTCTAGGATGTTTCTCATCAAGATCTTGTTCTTGGAAAGGTTGTTTGCACATCCAACAGTTTGTAGTATTTTGAAATTCTTCATATTGTTGTTCTGAAAAGTTTATTGGATAATCTGTTTTTATTATTTTAAATAATTCATGTTCTAGATCGTTTATAGTTTTGGTATAATGATTTAAAACATCTTCTGGGCAAGTTCCTCTAAATGAATATTCTTTAGATTCTATTAATTCAGGATAATTACTTTTAAAAAAGAGTTTATAAGCTGAGGGTTCTTGTTTGGTTAATTTTATTGTATAAGATTTATTATTTAAGTTTAGAAAGTTTTTCATTGTTTCATTGGATGCTCTTGAGAATAATCATTCCATGAATCTAATAAATTATTTTTTTCTATTATTTTTAAATATTCTTTTTCTAAATCTTGTTTTATATTTACTGCTTCAAAGTCTGCATATATCACTCCCAAAGATTTTAATAAATTAGAAAAATTTTTAAAGTGCATATCTTTGTTTGTGGGCATTTTAATTAAAGCTGGTTGATTCTTCTCACAAAGTCTTTCATGATTAACTATTGAGTTTTTAGTTGTTGAATAATGAAGACATCTTTTACATGTTGATCCTCCAGTGACTTGAGTTTTTGTCCGCATAAAACTTTGAAAGTTTTTTATTAGAATATAATGTTGTTTCAAGTCTAGGTCTCCAGAGAGAGATTCTATATATTCTCGTTCTTGCATTGGTAGGTTTTGTTGTTCTTCTAATATTAAAAGATATATTTCTCTATTTTTATCTTGTTCTAATAATTCTTTATTTGAAATATGAATTGGTATAATATGATTTTGTAGATATTCATAAATATTAAGTTTAAGATTATTCAGTTTTTCAAATGCTGGGATATCTTCTAATTTCATTGGATGTTTAAATCCTTCTGGAAATATTAATTCCTTTTCATATTGTTTGTATTTTGAAACTCTTTGAGGATTTGTAGCTTGAGGATATAAATGTGCTAGGATTGACCAAATGAAACATTTATCATCTTCATTTTGAATGTTTATAATATATTTGGATTGAAATGGTGTAGGAATATATGATTTTGGATTTGGAGGAGAAGCTCTCCAATATTCAATCTCTATAGATTTAAAAGATTGAAATCTTAAATTTGATTCTCCCAATTCTTGTTCTTGTTGTTCTTGTTGTTCTTCAAACTCTTTGCATAAATCTTTTATTGTTTTGTTTATTCCTTTTGTTGAGAATAAATATTTATAAGATGTTTCAATATCAGAGTTTAGTGGGGTTGTTTCTATTTCCTCTCCACGATAATAAGATGTTAAGATTTTAACTTTATATTTTATAATGTTAAATCTTGATCGAGTAAATCTTTTTAAAGCATCTTGCATCGAGTTTAATATCTTTGTTTTATTTTTTAATATATAATCTGAAATTCTTGAAGAAAACACTTGCTCTTCAATTACATCTATATGATTAAAGTTGTCCCAATTATATTTTTCTTTTTCATCATCAGAATCCTCGGAATCACATTCAGAATCAGAATCACATTCAGAATGGCTTTCAGAACGACTTTCAGTATGGCTTTCAGAACGACTTTCAGTATGGCTTTCAGAACGACTTTCAGTATGATCTTTAGCACACTTCTTTACATGTTTTAAATAATAAGATTTTATATTAAATTTTTGTTTACATGTAGAACATTCAAATCTTTCTCTGTTTTTAGCTTTTCCACTACATCTTTCAAAGTGTTTATCATATCCAGATAATAGATATCTTACATTACACTTGGTACAAATTTTAGAGTTTGAATCATCTAGTTTATTAATTTTTAATAAATGATCTTTTGATTTTTCATGAGAAAGTAGTGCGGTTTTATTTTTAAAACTTTTTTGACAAATAGTACAATTCATTTCTTTAAGAGTTTTTTTCATTGAGTACTCTGTTTTTAATTTTTTTAGAATTTTTATTTTTATATTAAATTTGGCCGTTTGCAGTTGGCCGTAGTAGTGGATGAATGATGCTAACTAGTCACTTTTTCCGTTTTTTCGATTTATGGGTGATTAGCGGAGATGGTACAGTTGGCTATTGCTCACTCTTTCCCTTTTCCGTTTATGGGTGATTAGTAGAGGTGGTACAGGCTGTTTTTATATAGCACAGCTTGGGTATAGGGTGGGGTGTGCCAGTTAGCATCATTCATCCACTACTATTGCATATGTACAGCGATGATATTTGCATTTGTATTAATTTTATCATGTAAATATATTTTTATATTTAATGGATGCAATCAGGCGCGTACGCAGGTTGAATCCATGGGGGGGGGGGGGGTTTCAGAAAACATTTTGTATATATATTTTTATTTTTTCACGTAATAGCTAGCACTATTTACCAAATTATATTCAAATTATATTTCACTTTATTTCAATATAAAACAATTACCTATAGGTATATTTTTCTCTCAACTTTTTTATAGAAAATTGTAAAGAAAACTAAATAAAAATTTATTAAGAAATATGAATAATAATTATACATTATAAGAAAAATTAATATAAAAGTTTTATTAGAAAAAAAGTAATATACTATATACATATTAAAAATTATATAAGAAAAATTAATAAAAAATTAAGCAAGAAAAATTAATAGAAAATTATACATATGATGAATATCTTTGTATAAGAAAACTCAATACATATATTAAAAATTATGTATTGTTTTCTTATAAAATAGAATAAAAATTGCATATTCAGCAAAAGGACTATTTTCTGAAAAAAATAAAAAGCGATATAAATTAAGATTGAAGTTCAAAGATTTTTCTATCCATAATTACCTAATCCAAGGGAATTTCTAATTTACGTGAACTTTTTGCAAGTTCATCTAGAACTGCATCTGTAGGAATCGCGACATTACGATGAATATTAAGTAACGCTATTCCATTTAACCTATCTTCACTCATTGTGTTGCATAAATACGTTTTAAGTCGTCTCAATGTTGGAAAAGATCGTTCATTGCTTGATGTTGTAACTGGTAGTAATTTTCGAACAGTTGGGAAAATTGAATCGTCACATGCTAAAAATGCATTATGAGCATTTTTGGTGTATTCGAAGAATTTTAAACATGGCGCCACCATAGCTTCAGCTCACCAATGCCCTCAACTATGCTACAGTTTGTAATACTATTATATTCTTCTAAAAAGGATTTTTGCAGAATTTTCGTGCTTTGATGAAAAGTTTTGTTCATTTGGCAAAAGACACATAAAACTTTGCAATATATTTTTATGTTTCAGAAACCGATCGTGAATTTGCATCTTTGTAGAATCCACAAAAGGAATGAAGATGGCAATACGATAATACTCTTCAGGATTTTCAACTACAATGTTGCAGCGATGAACTTGTCTTCCGGTTAGACGAGGAATTCGTATTTCTACATTAAGTTTGTCACATATTTTCTTGACCTCACTGAAAATGGTATTAAATTGCTTTTCTATTTCGCGTCGTGTTTCATCTAGCACCTTTTCAACATTTTCTGCCAGTCCCATTGCAGCGGCCAGATCAAGATTTATTGTTTGTAGTAATTGACTTAGCGGTAGGGTTATAGCAAAAACCTTGGCAAGAACATGAAGCGATACTTGAAATTTTGTACTCCTAATAACAGATAGAAGCTGAATTGCAGAAGAAGTTGTTTTGTCATCCCATTCAGAAATAATTTCCAGATAATTGTTTTAAGTTTATATATTTATTAATTATAGTATTTTATATTGTTGTTGGAATCATGGGGGGGGGGGTGAGGTTAAACACTCAGCAACCCCCTGCGTACGCGCATGGATGCAATTGAAATTGTCACCGGTGACCATTTTATTTATTTTCATTACGACTGTAGATCAAAACTTGTATTAAATTATAAAATAAATATTTGATAAGTAGTTGCAATGGAAATAGATTAAATATTGAAAGAATACAAAAATAAAAATATTTTACTGAATTCCTTCATTTTATTCTTTAATATATTTGATTTGATTTTTATCATTTCAGCGTGACGCATCGAAATATCCAAAGGTACCGCAAATGAATTCCAGTCAAGTAATATTTCTTTTTCATTGGCTCGCGTTGTGTATAAATTCCGTTTCATATATTAAATTTATTGGATAATTAAATGTAATGCGGTTGACATTACGTTAATTTTAATAAAATTATAAAATCAGAATTAGTCCAAAATATATATTCCAATAAATAAGTATTATTGAAACAATTTTAAATTACGTTAATTCTAAATTCTCCATAATAAAAATTTTAAATTATAATATATAGATTAAATATTAATTTATTATATATATATTAATATAATCCCTATAACACCCCCCTCGCCGACAATCGTAGATTACCAGTGGCGGATCGCCCCTCCACACCCTTGTTGAATCCTAATTAGACCCCCCCCGAAAGATAATTTTTATGAATATGTACAAGCATTAGGATTAATCCAATCACTGACACTGACAATTTAATATATTTTTGATTTGGAAGAGCTAAATGGATTGAAATGTATTCTACTATCACTGCAGCATACAGCTGCTCAAAGTCACCGTTTATAGATTATTATTATTGATAGTACCTATTACTCTGCTATGTTGTTAAGCATAGTTGATGCAGCACAGCAGCAGGCATATTCTTCAGTAGTGCAGATTACTGCTTACTCAGCAGTGTTTAGACTGCCACTAACCAGACGGCCTGGCCTTTCTCTTATTACTGTGTACAAAGTTCAACTGGATTTAAGCAACTCCAGCTGTTATGCTGCATCATATTAATAATATTACAAGAGCGACTGTTTGAATTTTTTAAGCTTGTATAGTGTTTGTACATAAATCTAACCATAATAATTATTGTCAATTTGGACTTTTTTGACAAACAAATTATTGCGTTACTATTGAAATACTAAAATAATATTCAATATTGAATTAAAATAAAATTTAAATTAGAGCCATGACTGAGTCAGCTGGTGACACTAATAAAAGCAAAACAGTTACCAAATTAAGTGTATCATCTAGGTGTAAATTGGCAAAGGAAGCCAGTCTCAAGGCAGATGCTAGCAAATATATTAAGTTAACATCATTTATAACTAAACAGCCTAAACTGCCAGTAGTTCAATCAACTAAAGTTTCTGCTAAAAATGAGCATGTATTTGATAATCAACACCCATCTACGCATTCGAGTTGCTGTGCTGAGCTTGCTGAGACAGAAACATCATCTGAAGTTTTTGTTGAAGATGAGCAAGTACTATCTTGTAATCTATCTTGTAACTTGACTCCTCCTGTTACATCTGCTACTGCTGAAAGAAGTTTCAGTAGACTGAAAATCATCAAAAATTATTTGCGATCAACAATGACAAACGAATGTCTGTCTGGATTAGCATTAATTTCAATAGAACGCGAACTGCCTGAGAACATTGACTTTGAATCGACTTTAAATCGTTTTACTTCAATGAAATCACGCAGGAAGCAATATAAATAATAAATAAACTTGTATGTTTGTTACATCAATAAATTTACTAGAATAAATTTACTGAATATAATGCTTTTTAATAATATTAGTATTCACCCAATACTCACGAAAATAAGTAGTACCGTCTTCAGAATTTGTGGCGCCCTCTGAAAATTTTCCTCGCCCCTAAGCACCAAAATCTAAATCCGCCACTGTGTCTTACTCTTTTTTGTGTTAACGCTCAAATTTCTTGACCATATATTGGTTTTCTTTGTAATGCTCTCTAGCTCGAATTTCTTACCTATGTCTTTGATAACTTTAATTGATTAAAGTTTCTTATTGTCTTCCTTGATTTTTCACTATATAATATAAATGTCCATTTGTTTATTTCTGAATAATAAATGTGCCTACGAATTTGCTTTTTAAACCATTTAAAATCTCCAATGAAATATTAAAATAAATAACTGCTAATCAAGTAATATTTCTTTTTCATTGTCTCGCGTTGTGTATAAGTTCCGATTCATATAAAAAATTTATTGGCTAATTAAATGTAATGCGTTTGACATTGATTAAATGCTTTGAGTCGCTATTATATTTTCAATTTCATAAACTTACTGTGAATGTATTAAATGTTTCAATAATATCCTCTATTCACACCGAATGTATGAAATTAGAATATATGGTCAGTCATGGTTGATGAATAATTTCTGTACTTTCTCACGCTCAGTTGCTACAATATTTGATTTTAATATCGTAAATTATTTTATGAAGTTCAAAATAATTTTAATCCTGAGTTTTCTGTCCAAATTTTGCACTTCAATCCCTCGCGTATTCTAACATAGATATGTCCAAATAACTGATTACATGTGAATCTGAATTGCAATAAAGCTGCCATTAAATATCAATGTATCGCAACAGTATTGTTGGAGCGCCTGTATCAATTTATCCCAGGTTCAATGAATCTGATTTCAAAACTCAGTGAACTGTTTTTAATTTCACTGAATTTTCTATTCAATCTTCTATAGCACTTTGTTTATCAAAATTTTATTTAAATATCTTTTTGATACAATTTGATAACTTTATTAGTTGTTAATTTGTTTGAATAGTAATATTGTCATTAAATTGTGATTAATACGATTCCTAGCCTGTCGCATGTTATAGCAATGTTATATTTTAATTTGCTTGGCGATTTTCTATTAGAAAATATTATAATTTTTTTTATTTAATTTTATGTTTATTTGATTTTAGTATCACGATTTTTGGTTGAATGACAATCTAGAACTCACGCTATAATCAAATGTTTTTTAGTCTCGATAAAAACAATCAAATTAATTTGTCTTTAATAATCAGCATAATTTCTTTATGAACACATTTTTTCTTTTATTAGAAAACTTTATTTCACAATAAAAATAAATTTATTAAATACAGATAAAAAGCCTTTGCTACAGTGTCCGATGTGTTTTATTTGTAAGCAATATTGTGAGGGGGTATTTTGGTCTCAGGGAGTTTTGTACAGTAATTCATTTTTATGAAACGATAACTACTGAGAAATCAAGGTAATAATTTTAACAATTTTATTCTAAACGCGTTTCATATAAAATTAGTTATATAAATTTATAAATATAAATAATTTGAGTTAAATGTTTTTAATTATTTTCTTTAATCATGTAAAATAAAGAATTTGTAGGTAAATTTATAAATTTCTTAATTCTAGAACATTTCTTGGCTTTCAGCACGCAGAAAGGCGCTTACCAATTCTTACCAATAATATTAGGCTAATTCTAATTATCTAATTACTTTTGATTAATTATTTAATTCATTTTAATTAGTTTGGTGTTCTCTTTAGAAATAAATAAATATCAATTGAATAAATTTACTTTTATAAAAAACGTTAGAAATATTTTGTAGTTTTGCATTATTATTACCATATTAGAATATTTACGCAGCACAGATTGGGAATTATTGGAATAATTTAATGCGGTTATATTGTAAATAATATGAAAATTGAATGATTTGTGCATTGGCTGTGTAAATTCGTGATAAATTTATGTGAAATTAGTAACATAAAGATAAAATTATGGAATACTTGGTGATCAAAGTAAATTATTTTGTGGTCAAATTTATCATTGCTTATAGCGAGAGCATTTGATAAATATTGGCATGGAAACCTCTTAAATTCTCATGAAGGTTTCACCATATTTCTACTTTCTTTTTGCTTTTCTATTGACAAATATTTAGAATTATTTCATTTCTATTTATTTTACTTTCTTATCTACATTTAGTTATGGAATCCTTTATTCTTGTGCTCAATAATAATAAATGTTATACTCATCTCATTCATATTATTGGGCATTGCGAAACGGGTTATTGATCAGCGGCGGAAGGAAATCACCAGGCGGATCTCGTATGAATTTATTGGGGAAATTGATATTTAATAATTTTTAGGAATGTTTATGAAGAGCCACAACAAAACCGCAACGATATAAATCTGACATCAATTGTCAATCAGAGGTCAAACAGTGATAAGAATGCTGGTGAGGTCCTTTTTAGACAGTCAATGTTGAATCCGTCATCAATTTCACAGGATATGCCAGAGGAAGTTGAATATGCTTATGACGAGTGACAAAATAACATTTTTTTTATATATTTATATTTGCTTTCTCATAGTGCTGAACTCCATTTTTATTGGTTTTCTCCTTTCATTTATCGAAGCATTTTATTTATGAATTTCAAATCTAGTGCAACATTAATTTGAATCATCAAATTTATTTATTTCCTTGTTAAATCAATTTTTATCTATAAATAGAACATTTAACCCCTTTACCGTTAGACCCGAGGATACTCGTCAAGTTGAAACCGGCTGATAACTGATACAGCCGAGTTAACTCGTTTTATATATTTGAAAGCGTACTGCAGCTCGGTAAACCCGAGTATAATCGGCTAAACGTAAATACGTCGTTCTAGGTCATTTAGAAACATCAAACCATAATAACCATGCACTCTACTACAACTCTAGCCCTGCTGAGGGCAAGAATGTATGGCAGTGCTAAACAAAATAAAAAAATTATACAAAAAACATTTCCCATGAAATCTCAGAAAACGTTTCAAACCTCAATGTAGCTGTATTACCCCATCGCTATAGGCTAAATCATCACAACAACTATTATTATGCTGTTCTAGTGTGTCAGGTAAATAATATTGAAGACTACCAAAAAATTCTTACAAAAGGTTGGAGCAAAAGACACAAAAACTTACAAACAATTGTTCATCTTATTCGGTACCGTGTTATCCACTACTCCTGGGGTGGCCAACCTTTTTGGTAAAAGGGCCATTACAATATTTTTGAATAATGCGGCGGGCCGCAGGTTTGAAAGGCGTAAATGTTTAACTAATGCTTCTGTGCTAATTCCAACTAAGGAACAGGAGAAGCGCAGTAATAGCCCGTAGTGGGGTCTGAGACAACCGCTAAAAAAACAATAAAGCATTTGCATGCATGTTAAATAAATTATGCTTCTTAGGTACAGGATAAACTGGCACTATTTATACTCGATAGCCCTGATTATAAAGCAAAATGAATCTGGCAAATTTAATAATATTATCGCCATATCAATTTATCAATTTACTTTCTTCAACCGTTCTTTGAATAGGGCATCAGTTTCGTTCTTTTCTTTCTTCAATTGGTCAATAGCCATTTGGAATAGCATGAGGTTAAGTGAATTAGAATCAACAAAATCAGCTGGATCTATCTTATAGCGATTGATAAATTGAACAAGATACTCTTTGTAATGCTGTCTAAATTTGTATTTATTAAAAACTAATGCGCACAACAAGTCATTTATTTGTAATACTCTTCCGAAAACAGCCAAGAAAGTTATTTAAGTACATGAAGAGGCAGGAAGATACCAAATTTGAAAATATTAAATCTCTAAAATGTTAAATGATTTTGGGCTAAAACTGATTTTAAGCCAACATATATGTAACGTGATGGAATGCGTCGGAAAAATATCACGCAGACACAACATCAAGTAAAGTCAAACTCACCTCAAAACATCAATTATACACAACTAAAGGAACCTACATAACATCAAAAGGATAAACAAAAAAGTAAAGTAGAATAAAACAAAAGTATTGCATGAAACGAACTTAGACATAACATAGACACATAACAGAAGTAAACAAATTGTAATTGTAAGACTCATAGTTACACGTGTTTTGGTGTTCAATAATTTTATTTTTACAACAAACACAATATTTAAACAAATTCAATTGTTTTTAAATATTGTTTTAAAATTATTGTGTTGAATAATTAATTAATGTCCCAACACAGCTCCCCCTTAAGATTGCGGAGCCAATTCGTCCGTTCCAATCCATGGCTTGAGACGGTCAATGCTAACATTTTTTATTTGGTCTCCGACTTTGATTTTTACCGTTTTATTGTCATCGGATCTTCCTATGACGTCGAATGGTCCCGTGTTCGGATCTTCTAACGATTTCCTAAATTCAGATCGAAGCCACACTCTTTTGCAGTGAATTAATAGTTTGCTTACAAAACTATGTTCTTTTAGTTGGCTTGTTTGTTTGTTACTTAGTTGTGAGTCGATTTCCTCTTGAATCGATGTCAACTTCTCTTCGATATCGGTTAATGTTGGTTCACTGATGACAAAATCTCCGGGTAATCTGGCTCGACAACCGAATGTGAGTTGCGCTGCTGATGGAGACCCATTAGACTTCGTGCAATTTCTTAGACTGAGTAGAATTTTGGGGAGATCATGAGCCCACATCTTGGAGGAGTCTTCTGATGCGGCTCTTATTGAATTTTTCATGGCTCTGTGCCATCTTTCTATTTTC
The DNA here is from genome assembly GCA_959609185.1 of Schmidtea polychroa. Taxonomy (NCBI): domain Eukaryota; kingdom Metazoa; phylum Platyhelminthes; order Tricladida; family Dugesiidae; genus Schmidtea; species Schmidtea polychroa. The sequence goes on along the minus strand of CAUHTR010002620.1, from coordinate 24,887 downwards.
CCATTGGATTGAGGGTGATAGGCTGTTGTTCGCCTCCTTTCGATTCCCATTACCTTGCAGAAATTGGAGAATTTTTCTGATTCAAATTGTGTTCCTTGATCTGTTATGACAATTTCTGGAACACCAAAGCGACTGATCCACTCTCTTTCAAATGTTCTTATGATCATATCTGCTGTGATATCATATATAGGAATTGCTTCAACCCATGACGTTCCTCGGTCTATCATTGTCATGATGTATCTCTTGTTATTGACGCTCGGAAGAGGACCCACTATATCTAGATGGACTGTAATGAACCTTCCTTTGGTTTCTATAGTACCTAAAGGAGCATGTGTGTGTCTTGTTATTTTTGCACTTTGACATTTTTGACATTGTCTGCACCACTCTCTGATGTCGCTTTTCATCTGAGGCCACACATATCTCGCCTTGATCAGTTCTATCGTTGGTTTGGATGCTGGATGCGATATGTTATGAATTCTTAGAAATTCTTGATGTCGGAATATTTTTGGCAGTACTACTCTGGTTTCCCCCGTAGAATTGTCAATGAGAATGTCATCCGTAGTACTACATAACTGGAGACTTGCATTTTTCAGTGTAGATAAGGTCTGATCTTTCCTTTGTTCTTCTTTTAACCTTTCTTTCGTGAATTCGACGAAATTAATTTCCACCGTTGATACTTGTAGGTTTTGATTACTGCATGGTCTGGACAAGAGATCGGCGACTACATTGTCTTCCCCTTTGATGAATTCGATGGTAAAATCAAATTGATCAAGGTATTCGATTATTCGCCATTGTCTTGGCGATGGATCTTTCATATGTCTAGCTCGTAGTAAAGGTTTGTGGTCCGTCATGACTGTGAAATGAGAACCGTCTAAGAAATGCTTAAAATGTTTTATAGATAAGAATATTGCCAGCAACTCCCTGTCAAAGGTAGAATACTTCTGTTTGGTTTGATTTAATTTCCTCGAAAAGAAAGCAATTGGAAATGATTTATTTTCTTCGTTGATTTGACTTAGACTTGCTCCAATTGCTTTAGAAGATGCGTCAGTGCATAATAGGAATGGCTTGGACGGGTTAGGATATGAAACGTTGCTGATTTCACGTACCGAATTTTTGGCACTCATGAAAGCGTGTGTATGGCAGTCTTGCCATAAGAGATCTTCCTTTTTATTGACCGACTCTTGTAACAAGTCATGCAGTGGACTCAGTATATCTGACAGCCTTGGAATTAGCCAGTGATAATAGCCGATGCCACCAATGAAACGTCGTAAATCTTGACTGTTAGTTGGTTTCTTTAAATTGCTGATTGCCAACGTGCGTTCTTCAGAGGGTTTTATTCCTTGTTTTGTTAGTTCAAAACCCAAAAAGTTTACCTTTTCGGTTTGGAATTCGCATTTGCTCTGGTTGATTGTGAGACCAGCGGCTTGAAGACTGGCCATCACCCTTGCCACGTGTTCTTTATGTTCTGCTTCAGTCTTGGAGAATATCAGAACATCATCAATATAGGATAAGGAATGCTCCTGATGTTCTCGGAGTACATTGTCCATGTGTCTCTGAAACGTTTGAGATGCGTTTCGAAGTCCAAAAGGCATCTTCGTATATTCGAACAATCCAAAGGGTGTTATGACTGCTGTCTTTGAAATGTCTCCGTCACAAATTGGAATTTGATGATATGCCTTTTCCAAATCTAATTTAGTGAATACATGAGGGTTGTTTATCTTGTTCAGTAAATCCTGAATTCTTGGAAGTGGATATCTGTCAGGCTGGGTTATTTCATTTAACATTCTGTAGTCTCCACAAGGCCGCCATGACCCATCCGGCTTCTTAACCACTACTAATGGAGATGCCCAGTCACTCTTGCTTGGCCGAATCACACCTTCATTTAAGAGTCTGTCAAACTCTTTCTTTGTTGCAACTAACTTTTCTCCAAAAAGTGTTCTTTGTCTTTGAGCTACAGGGGAACCATTGGTGATAATTTGTAGTTTCGTGGTTAATGTGGTTTCTTTGTTGATTGTAGCACAGATCTTGGCACATTGGTTTTTCCGCGCTTCTGTTCTTTCGTTACTGCTAGGGCAACATATTGATCTGGAATGACAACTAACATCTATTTTGTGATGGGCCAGGAAGTCTGCACCTAAAATTGGACGAGATATGCCGGCTATAGCAAAAGACCATGTAAATTTAGTTCTGAATCCTTCAATAGTAAATTCAATCGTTTTCTGCTCGTGGTATGTGATTGATGAATTGTTGGCGGATACTAAAGATCGATGTTCTCCATTTCTATCAGGCTTGAAACGGTTTGCGGGAAGGATGCTGAGATCAGCGCCTGTATCTATGAGAAAACCAATTTGTTCTCCATTTATGGTTGCTGGTATTTCGAATATTTGTGAGTTGTTTTGTCCCGAGAAGGAGGATATGATTTTGTAGGTTTCACTGTTCGGGTTCAGTGAAACCTTCTCTCGTTTCCCTGGTTCTCTCTGTGGTTGTTGAAATTGTTGCTGTTGAAGTTACCGTTTTAGTTGAAATTGTTGTTGTTGTTCCTTGAGGATATGTTTGACGGTTCGAAATTTTGATATTTCTCTCTGTTATACTTCCCCGATTGATAGTTGTCGTTCTGCTTTGCATTCCATTCACATGGCGGTTGACATTTCATCGCCCTATGCCCAAATTTAGTATGATAAAAACATAACTTACCGGTGTTTTTATTGTTTAATTGTTGTCGTATTGCATTTATCTCTTCCTGCAGTTCCATGATTGTTCTCGTCTTGTCTCCTACTTCTTGATTGTTGCAATCTTCGTGTTCAATTGCTTTCACTGATTGACGCTTTGATATCATTATTCTGTCTGCTGTGATCGCTAATTTTCGAAGGTCCGTCGATGGCATCGATAATAGGATGTCTTGAACAGATCTTGGTAGTAGTCGCATGAATAATTCCCGAGATATAGGGACTGTTGAATGGGTCCATGGATGTGCCTATTCTTTGTATTTGTCCTGTAATGTGCTGAAGCGCTTCTGATGGAGATCGATCTCCCAGGCAGTCGTCTCTCATCAGGTCAGTTAGTGATATTGTCCTTGATAGTTCAAAATCAGCTAGGATTGCTTGCTTCAGAGTAGTGTATGGAAGTTCGGTTTCTGAGTCCAGTAAGTGTTCGTATTTTGTTAGCAACGTTGTTGGAAGATTTGAAATTAAATAAAAATACTTTGTGGTCTCTTCTGTAATCCTGGATATCTTGAAGCTGGCCTCTACTTGCTTGAACCATAGACTCTGATTTTGAAAAATGGCCGGAATTTTGACCGAGACATGGTCAACTTCGGAGTTTCTGACACCATTTGTAAGACTCATAGTTACACGTGTTTTGGTGTTCAATAATTTTATTTTTACAACAAACACAATATTTAAACAAATTCAATTGTTTTTAAATATTGTTTTAAAATTATTGTGTTGAATAATTAATTAATGTCCCAACAGTAATTAATGGCGATAAGAGAAAGTAGGAATGGAAATGAAAAGATTTCCACAAAATATCATCAGAAAATAGAGTTAAGAATCAAATAATAATTGAAATGACCAGAAAAACTAGAATATTCTTTAAAAATGGCGATAATAATATTAATATTATAAGAACTTTTTCCAATTTTCACCACTCATTTCTTTTCAATTGACATTGTATTTATTAAAAAGCTTGACTGTGAATCAGTTAATATAAATTTGATCAGTGCCGAAAATTCGTTGATATATTTACTGATTCATAGTCAAGCTTTGTAATAATAATAATAATAATAATTATTATTATTATTATTATTATTATTATTATTATTATTATTATTATTATTATTATTATTATTATTATTATCATTATTATTATTATTATTATTATTATCGTTATTATTATTATTATTATTATTATTATTATTATTATTATTATTATTATTATTATTATTATTATTATTATTATTATCATTATCATTATTATTATTATTATTATTATTATTATTATTATTATTATTATTATTATTATAGTTAGAATCGGTCATAGTTTATGGCTCAAGACATATGTCATCACATGAAAAGGGATACTGTGTAACCAGGAAAGAACTGCTCGCCGTACATGAATACGTCATGCATTTTAGAGAATACCTGTACGGGAAAAAATTCATAATTCGCACCGACCACAAGGCATTGGTTTTCATGAACACTACAAAAACGCCAATCAGTCCGCAGTTCCAAACATGGTTGGCTAACCTGTCGGAATATGATTTTGAACTAAAATATCGGAAAGGCGAAGAACACTCGAATGCAGATGGACTATCAAGATTAAAAAGTATGGTTTGCACCCAGTGTCAAACAAGACATGAAGAAGCTAAGCAAGGAAAAACAAAGATTAGATATATATATACTATCCAAAGAACAGAAGCTATGGAAAAAGTATGGGAACAACAACAAAAGGACATTCGGTTTCAAGAGCTGCGAGAGATATTGGAAAATGGATGTACACGGGAGAAAAAGAATTGTTTTCCTTTTAACGTAAAAAATACACGAATTGATGGAGGATTAATAACAGTAGAAAAGAACAAAAATATTTTAATGTTAGTCCCAGAAACATTTGCAGGCCTGTTAACAACAACACTACATGAAGAACTATGCCACATTGGAGTTAAGAAATTATTTCATTATATGGAAAAGATATTTTATTAGCCGAAAATGCAAGAAACAATCCAACTCTGTTTACGATGTTGCGAGATCTGCGCTAAGAGAAAGATCGATCAGACAAGAACCAAGGAAACATTTATTCCTAGATATAGCTCTGAATTCCTAGAACAGATTGTTATAGATGTGGCTTACATGGAAATAAACGCCATAAAAAAATATATGGTAGTAATGGTGGACCGTTTTAGCAAACTGATTTCTTTAACTGCAATCACAAAGCAAGACGAAGGGACCATTTTCAAAACAATACTTAATAGTTGGATCTATCGATTTGGAAAACAGAAGAGCATTTTAACAGATAGAGACCGAAATTTCGAAGGGAATTTCCTAAGACAGAAGCTACAGAAACTTGGAATCAAACAGGAATTCAGCTCACCTTATCAGCACCAATCAAATGGTTTAGCCGAAAAAGCCATACGAACGATAAGAGATCTTATTAGAGCAACATTGGCAGGCGGATGTGAAGAGAGAAACTGGCACGAACTTCTACCCAGAATAGAGTTCACTATAAATAGAAGTCGACAAAGTGCTACAGGTTTATCACCATTTGAGATAATCTATGGACGGAGTGTTAACCTACACTCTAACCTGAAACAAGCCGATATATCAAGAAGCGAAAGAATCGAAGACGCGAGATTTAATTCGAGTAAAGCCGCAGACACTATGAGAGCTATGGATAAGACAAAGAGAGGCACTCGTGTTTTCGAGGTGGGGGAGGAGGTACTCGTACGTAAAGAGCCTCAGAACAGGCACAAGGATGGTATGCAATACGATGGCCCATATAAAATCGCCAGATTTCTATCACCTCATCGAGTCGAACTACATTCACAAGAAGGAACGAAAGAAAGAAGAATCGAGTGGCTGAAGAAGTGGAAAAATTCTCAAGAAGGGGAGAGTTAGATATCTGTTTGTTTAAATAATTTAGAATTGGCCGTTTTTGTGAATTAATTAAAACTTGTTATTTAGAAATTCTTTGATTAAATATATATTGTTAATTTCAAGATTTTTGCTGCAAATTTAAAGATGGATCTAAAGATGGATTTAACTATTATTATTATTTTTACATTTAACATTATAAAAACACTTGATACAACAAACAGGCACAGAGACTAGTAGATAGAAATAATATTTAATTCTTTATGGCATGTATTTAATACATGTGCGTATAGTACATATGCGTAAAGGTATGTATATGTGTGTGTTTACGTATATATGTGCCATCTCCTAAAATTGGAATACATATACATTATGATAAACGAGCATAATCATCAAATGGGTCAATGTGGGAATCCTTGTAGGTCTTTTGCCTATTTTATGGTCTTTTTAGTTGTCCATATTTTTATTATATCTCCCTCCTACCTTAACCTCTTTATACATATTATATTATGTAGAAAACAATAATCGCTATAACATTCACATATGGAGCCTTCTATGATTACGTAACAAATAATTTTTATTAATGATTATTTATATGCCATGTCATGAAATGTAAAATATATTTTTACATATTTATCATGAAATAAGGAGGACTACAAGCAATGAACCGGATGTTAATTTTGACGTTTTCATTTGTGAGCTTAATGTTGCTCCAAGACTTTATTGTTAGATCAACAAGTAATAACTAGCCATATAAGGTTGATGTGGCCTCGGATTCATACAGTATGTCATCCATTTTTATATATATTTGTTTTATTGAAAATTAGTTATATTTTGCTGCAGCTCTTTGTATAAAAATGAGACTAAAGATGAAGAGTGATAACGTAGGATGACGACAGGAAAACAAAAATGAATAATTATTATAAATAGAATTAATGATTCATTAATTAGTAAAAAATGATGAGTTGATATAATAATTTCTTTAAATATGATTGTTGATAATGAAACATTCATTTTCCCAAATAAATTGGATACTCTAGGCAAATCCATGCTTATTAAAACCGATAAAGCCAAGTAGAATAATGAAAAATAGAATAATTGCTTTAATTTTAAAAATTTTTACATTAAAATCACTATAATTTATTTCGTCGGCATTTTAATTAAATATTTTTGAGACAAGAAATTCTTATATAACAAATTGTATCACAAATCTTTAATTTACTCAAATAATTTTTCATTCATCAAAATCATATTACTTTTATTCCTAAATTTAATATTGTCAGTTTTAATTTTTAATTTTCCTTTTCACTACTTTCTTATCTCCTATTCGTTATTTCCTTTTTCCATAAGCTCCTTAATTCGTCTTTTCCCTTTGCCTATCAACGTTTTCTTCTAACCCTACCTGAGGCAAAATGCAAGTTTCTATGAACCTCGACCCCAACCCTACACCAGAATAATCACCTCGACCAATCGGCCACCGACCCGACTTCTCACACCCGACCAGAACTTGATATAGATTGTGATATTATTCGCTGTTTTCACTATCCTCCAATAATATACATCAGCTGTCATTATGATTACGTAACAAATAATGCTATATATTTTATTTTCTCCTTGTTCCGAGATTTCATTTAACTTTGTTCATCAATTTATGAATATATCGAAATATTTTTCAACATTTTCTAATATTTTAAGCGTTTAAAATAGGAATTTTATTGAAAAATATTAAAATTTGATTTGTTTCTATATAATGCAGCGGTTTCCAAACTTTATGCTACCGCGCCTCCACCCAACAAAATTTTTTTTCTTGTCGCCTCCCCATTTTTTTAATATATAATAACAATAATAACTTTAATACAAAAAAAAACTAATTGATAGCTGACATCTTCAGAAATATGATTGATTCTTCAAATTGTATTATCAGCTACCGGAATTTGTTGCCACTGTTTTGCATACGATTCGTCGAACATTATTCGAACCATATCAACTGCTGCTGGTAAAATTAGGGTTTCTCCTATTGTATGTGGTTTCTTACATTTCGCAATTCGATATGAGACATGGTACGAAGCCAATAATGCCTTTGGTGTGACTGAAACTTTTTTTTTTGAATGTTTCTTTTTGAATATTTATCTCGTGAAATTTTCTTTGAAAAAATTCTATGGGCTTGTTAACATATTCAGGGTGTATAATTTCATGGTGCTGTTTTAATTTTACCGGTCTCATACTATCTGAAGCCAAGACTTTCAAACACAACAAACACATTGGTTTTTCCGAGTCATCTATAACAACACTTGTAAATCCGAATGATAAATATGATGAACAGTATTGTCTTTTCTTGGGAATTTTACTTCCTTCTTTTTTCATATTATTCCCAATTGTATCAGCATCATTATCTTCATTATTGTCGACTTTTCTCTTGTACCCACTCAAAAATTTATCCATTTGTCTAAAAATATTTTATTGATTTTTTAATTTAAAATAAATAATAATTAAATATAAATATGAAAATATGCTAACAATTAGCAAATAAAATTACTTCACTAAAATTTATTTTATTCAAAAAAACTGCGCTTTTCGTAATATTATAGCAAATAATTTTTTACCCAAAAGTTTTGGAGCCTCCTCTAGCCATAGGCCGCGCCTCCCGGGTTGGAAACAACTGATTTAATGACAACTATGATTACGTAACAAATAATTTTTATTAATGATTATTTATATGCCATATCATGAAATGTAAAATATATTTTTACTTATTTATCATGAAATATGGAGGACTACAAGTAATGAACGGGATTTTTATTTTGACGTTTTTCAGCGGTGAGCTTATGTTACTCTAAGACTTTATTGTTCGATCAACAAGTAATAACTAGTCATATAAGGTTGATGTAGCCTCGGATTCATACAATATGTCATCCATTTTTATATTTATTTGTTTTATTGAAAATTAGTTATATTTTGCTGCAGCTGTTTGTACTAAAAATGAGACTAAAAATAAAGAGTGATGACGTAGTATGATGACAGGAAAACAAAAATGAATAATTATTATAAATAGAATTATTGATTCATTAATTACTAAAAAATGAAGAGTTGATATAATAATTTCTTTAAATATGATTGTTGATGATGAAACGTTCATTTTCCCAAATAAATTGAATAGATTAGGCAAATCCATGCTTTTTGAAACCGAAAAAGCCAAGTAGAATAATAAAAAAAGAATAATTGCTTTAATTTTAAAAATTTTTACATTAAAATCACTATAATTTATTTCGTCGGCATTTTAATTTAATATTTTTGAGACAAGAAATTCTTATATAACAAATTGTATCACAAATCTTTAATTTACTCAAATAATTTTTCATTCATTTTATTTCATTCAATTATTTAAATTTTCTCTTAAATCTTCATAAATTTTCCTAATTCTAAATAGTTTTATTTTTTAATTTTCTTTCGAAAATATTTAATCATTTAGATTATAAGCTTTGTTTTAATATTTCAATTTACAATTAATTAAATTAAAAAAGTTATTTTATTTTATGTTATTATAAATTATATTTATTTTATGTTTTTTAATTAAATAATAAATAATTTTGATATAATTAATAATATGATTAAATAGAAAGCAAATCATTAGATAAATATAACTAAATGTCATTATGATTAATTTTAGAATATTTGTAATATAAAGTGAATAAAAGTACATTTGCCTAATATTTGCTATTGCATCCGCTCATGTGAATGTTGATGTTGCATGTTTGATTGAAATTGTTTATTTATTGTGATATTTATTTTGCTGTTTTAGGTGTGAATTTCATTGTGAAATGGAAATGAATAAATTCAATTTAGCATTAATTAGTAATTGATATTTATTGATTATTGTATTATTTTATTATTGAATTAGTTTTTGTGAGTATTTTTGTGATTTCATCGGGTTATTTGATTGGTGAAATCGAGGGAGAATTCAAGGAGGATTTGAATTTTGAGATGTGAATTGATTTCATGGGGATTTCTGATAAATATTTGCTGCATGCCATCGATGCAAATCACAACAAATTATCAATCAAAACTAGCAAAGCATTTGATAAGGACAGCAAATTAATAATAAATTTCAATGGACAGAAAGGCACAAGGACTGCTGATGAGTGTTTGTTGTTATTCTGATGGGATTTTGATGATTCTGAGGTGCAGATAAGGAATATGAGGGAGTATTTGGTGTTGATTTATGGTTGGGATTCCGGGCAAATAATTTATATGCAAGCAGATGGCCATCAGGTGAATTGCTCATATCAAATATATCCTACAGCACCAGCAGCAGCCTCAGCAGTGCAGTGACAGCAAATGGTAAATTTATTGATATTGATAAATGTTGAATTGATTTGTTGATATTCGATATCAGATTGGCCAACTGCTGGAGATGCAAGCAAACTGAGCAATCGGATAAAGATTTGGGTAGGATATGATCACGATTGGATGAGTAATTCCCATTCTGATTGGCCCACCAATCAAATTATTGGATGCATTCAATGGATTCATGCTAATAGGAAATCAATAGAATTAGTCAAGCAGGGAAATAATTTCTACTTACATTGCGACAGGCGGGTAACTGAATCAATTTGTGAGCAATCCCAATGCAGAAATGAAATAATAGATCAGCATGAATTTAGCTGCGCATTATCCAATATGAACACAGCAGCGCATTGCTATCCAGGTGGGCAAATATTCTGGCCATAAATATCATTCAATATATCCGATTGCATTTATTATATAAATATTGTGAACCTTGCTTGTCTGTATTTGCTTATCTTTAGCTTCTCATTATTTACCCCATTTGTTTCTATATTATACACCAGCTGTCATTATTATTACACAACCAGGATGAATATTATGGCAATAGGGAGAAATGAGCCATCTAGCAGCGAGCGTGCTGATTGGACTCATCTATATAATGTCTCATTAACATAATTGACAATAAGGAAGCCCATATAATATGGAAAGATAAAAATACTCAATACGACAAGACAAATAAATTCGTACACAGCCAAGCATCCTCACAAAATTATTATAATAACAAATACAAAATGTTGGACAACACTTAAAATTATATTAGAATAAATAAAATTCCAAAAAACCCATTTATTAGTACAATTGATAAAGCCCTTTATTCATGTCATTCAGTGCCTTACTTATTGTGGTTTGGTGTATAAATGTTGTGTATTGTGCTTGTTGATATTTATTACTATTATTTCCTTCTGTTATCCAATAATATACGCCAGCTGCCATTATGATTGTGTAACAAATCATGCTATATATAATTGAATGTATGTATGCGTGTCCTCTATGCATTGCGACACTGCTGAGCACACTTCTTATACACTAAAAAAAATAAATTTTTATTTTAATAAATATCGGCAGGCCAGTTACGGCATAAGGGGAGATAATCCTGACCCTTCATATATCCGAGGCTTCATTTTTTGCTTCATATACCGATGATCTAAAAGTTCGAACGTTAAAAATTTTGAGTTCTTATTGTTTTCAGCACATTGTAGGGATGTTAAATCATCAATGGATTATTTTTGGAAGGTTGAATTAGATAGGCTATGTTGGGAGGTTCCTGTAGTTATGTGTTATATTCGAATAGTCCAATCTGTGTGACGATTGCAGTTTTCTTTATTTCTTCCGTTCTGACCGGAATTTGATGAAAGGTTTTTTTTAAGTCTATTTTGCTGAAAATTTTGGGTTTGTTAAATCTGTTAATGATATCGTTTATTATTGGAATTGGGTATTTGTCGGCTGTTGTGATATTGTTTAATGCTCTGTATTCTCCACAGGCTCGCCATTTGCCTTTTCTTTAAGCATGAGAGCTGATGACCAGTTTGATTTTGAGTGTTTGACGATTTGGTTTTCTGGTAGTTTGTCGAATATTTTCTTAGTTATTTCCAGTTTATTTTTGTCTAATTGTCTTACTTTTGCATGGACTGGGTTTCCGTTGCTAATTATTATGTGTTCGGTTATGCATTTTATGTTATTGTTTGCTTCTAGTTCATTAGTTATATTTGTTACGTTTTGTATCAGTTTTACGATTTCATTGGGTGTATGCCAGTTTGTCTCTGTTTTATTTGTTTTTGTTTCACCGTGTTGGGATGTTATTTCACCGATGTCACAATTGATTTGTTTCTTGGATTGTTTATTTTTGTTGTATGTGTTGTTTAAATTGTTTTGTATGACTTTTCCATTCTTACAGTCGACTAGTTGATTGAAGTTTGAGAGGAAATCTGCTACTAAAATGGCTTATTTGACTTCAGCGATAGTGAATTGCCAATTGTTTTGTGTGTTGTTGATGGTGATGTTAATGTTTTGCTTTCCGAATGTTTTAATTGAGCTGCCGTTTGCTGCGCACAAATTCGCGGTTTCAGTTTTGTGTTTTTGTATAGGTAATTCGGTAACAATGAAATTATTGAACCTGAATCAACAAGAAAATTAAGGCCATTGCTATGCACCGTGAAAGTTTGACTGTCATCAATTGTCGATGCTATCATTGGTGACTTTATATGTTTCCCGACTCTTCTTTGTCGAAGGTCCAGGGTTTATTGCATTTGTCTGCTTTATTCCTAAATTTATTGAGGTAATAACTAGGGTGTCCTTTACCGAAGCACTTCCTTTATAACCGGTTATTCGGTATTGGTAGTTACCGAAACCGATAATACCGGTAATTTTCGGTAATTGAGCTAGACAATATTTCCTAAACAGGGAACGTAAATTAATCTTAATAAAATAAAATTCAGTAAAGTATTATATTAATTCATTTGTTTTTTAATTTAAAAAATTAAAAGAAAGAAATTAAAATTCATTAGTTAATAGAAAAATATATTATTTTATATTTTGACAATACGATCTCAAAAAACATAAATTATCGACTCAGAAGACCTGCCACATTTTATATGATTCTGGCATGAAATAATATTTATATTATTATATATATTCAGATTTAACTGATTCTTTTGGTGGACTGCATTCCTATCAGCCAATCATGAATGATCAAGTACTTGTCAAACTGGGATGGATACCTGAACTGTCAGTCAGTCAATGTTTGATGCAAGTTATTACAAGGTGAATGTCACAATTTATTGATTTACTTAATCAATATTTATATCAGGAATGAATCAATTATTAACATATATACCAATCAAGCCAATCAAATCATGATCGAAATCAACCGTAATAAATCAACGAAATCCATTATAGATAATCTGTATATGATTTCAACGATTGACGCTCATGCAATATTGTTGCAATTTATCAATCACAAATTGACAATTCGGGTAATTTCTATTTTGGATAGTGAAATATTAACTAAATCAAATTCAATACAATAAATAATATTGATAAATTTGATTATCAATTTTCTGTAAATATTTTGAAATGTGAATATATTTTCTGTGTAATAAGATTTGCACTATTTACATTCTCAAATATCTATAAATAAATGATTAAAGGAAATATTCTCAATTTCCAATTAGTGAGAAACTACAAACAATGAACAAATGATATTTTTCACGCTATTTATAGTTTTCTAATAAATCAGATTTTTTTGAATCTTTTATAATTTCATTGAATAATAATTCCAAATATTTAAATTAACTATTATTAATTTCCCGCTGGATTGGTTTATATTTTACAATGAGCAAATCAGGAAAAATTTCCGGTTCAATATATGCAATAAGCCTTCATAGATAAATTATGTAAGGCAATTGCTTGTCCAATATCAAATGTCACTAAACGCGGATAAATTTGGACATGTTTGATATCTTTTATATATGACTAGCATTAAATATGATCTAATAAGATGTAATCGGAATTGTGCACTTAAATCAATACCCTGATGTGCCAGTCTTCAAATGTTATCAACGTTTTCTACAATAATACATGTAAACATCTTTTGCTCTCGCACCATTCTGAGCATGTGAATCAACAAAGCACCCTAAATCAATACTAGGGCTGGTGCTTCATAACATGACATCAAACGCTTCAACAATACTACATGCAAACATCATTTAGACTCGATTGCACAAATTCCACCTTTATATAAATATAATCTTCTTTTCCTAATCATCATTTTTTCACGAAAAAAATAAATACATATTTATAAAATTATTCTTTTAAATAGTATCTTATAAAAAATAGATAATTTAATTCGTTTTCATAAATAAATAATTCATTTTCTAAAATAGATTTTATTTTCATAAATAATTAAAATAAATTATGATTCCAAATAATATACAAAAGTTATTAATTATAATGTTCAAAATCATCATATTTAATGAATCTTCATTTCAAAAATCTTCTTTTCATAAGCTTCTTTTCATAAATCTTCATTTCAAAATCATCTTATTTTCATGAATAAATAAATCTTTTCAAATATCTTCTTTTCATAAGCTTCTTTATAATTTTCTTTTAATAATAATAATAATAATAATAATAATTATTATTATTATTATTATTTAAAAACTTAAAAACCTCAAAAACTTATAACAATAAATAAATACTTACATTTTTGTCCTTTCGAAAGAAATTTTCCAGCATCAAAACCATCAGAAGTATTTATTACATTTCCATCTAAAATCATAACAAAAATAATAATGATAATAATTGTAAACTATTACCATTTATTCTATTCATGTCTACAGCTTGTCCGTCGATATTCATATTAATTTTTTCATTAGTACCTAATAATCATTTTAAAAATAATAAAATAATAAAATAATAAATTTACCATTAATTCCTACAACGAATTTAACTCTTTGAATATTGTTGTTGTTCATGTTGTTGTTAATTATTGTTAATAGTTTTTTAAAAGTGATGAAGAGATATTACAGGTTTTATTAACCGACCAATGAAAATAGAGATAGGATAGCAAAAGATACTACATGTTTGTTTATACAAACCATGACGAAATAATGACCTTTACATGTCTTTATTACTCAGTGCTTTGTTACTTTGCACTGTGCAAGCATTAAACATGTAATAGTATTACATAATAATTTTAAACATAAAATTTAACAAATAATAATAATAATATTTAACAAATAAAATTTTAAACATAAAATAATAATATTTAACAAATAATAATAATATTTTAAAAAATTAATTAAAATAGTCAACAAATAAAAATCATACAGTATACATTTATTAACCATCAAATTTTTTATACAACAACAGTGTTGACCACATGTTTGAGTCAATGGGTTTTGAAACATAGTTTTATTATATACAATAGGTTTCCCAATTGTTTGAAGTTTTGATATCAACAAAGCATGATAATAGAAACCCATAGGATCGAATACGAATATATTACTAGGTTTCACATATAGCTATCCAATGTTCTCCACCAAGATGAGACGAATGAGTATTGACGATTATGGTTTGGGGGGTAGGTAGGGGGTGTGATGTGATTTCCTTTTGACGTCATCTATTACGTAATAGTTCTTTGTTCCCGGGTCCACACATTACCCTACTGATGATATTTGCATTTGTATTAATTTTATCATGTAAATATATTTTTATATTTAATGGATGCAATTGAAATTGTTACTGGTGACCATTTTATTTATTTTCATTACAAATGTAGATCAAAATTTGTGTTAAATTATAAAATAAATATTTGATAAATAGTTGCAATGAAAATAGATGAAATATTAAAAGAATACAAAAATAAAAATATTTTACTGAATTCCTTCATTTTATTCTTTAACATATTTGATTTTTATCATTTCAGCGTGATGCATCGAAATATCCAAAGGTGCCGCAAATGAATTCCAGTCAAGTAATATTTATTTTCATTGGTTCGCGTTGTGTATAAATTCCGTTTCATATAATAGATTTATTGGCTAATTAAATGAAATGCGTTTGACATTGATTAAATGCTTTTTGTCGCTATTATATTTTCAATTTCATAAACTAATTGTGAATGTATTAAATGTTTCAATAATATCCTCTATTCACACCGAATGTATGAAATTATATATGGTCAGTCAGGGTTGATGAACAATTTCTGTACTTTCTCACGTTCAGTTGCTACAATATTTGATTTCAATGTAGTAAATTTTTTTATGAAGTTCAAAATGTTTTTAATCCTGAGTTTTCTGTCCAAAGTTTACAATTCAATCCCTCACGGGTTCTAACATAGATATGTCCAAATAACTGATTACATGTGAATCTGAATTGCAATAGAGCTGCCATTAAATATCAATGTATCGCAACAGTATTGTTGGAGCGCCTGTATCAATTTATCCCAGGTTCAATGAATCTGATTTCAAAACTCAGTGAACTGTTTTTAATTTCACTGAATTTTCTATTCAATCTTCTATAGCACTTTGTTTTTCAAAATTTTATTTAAATATCTTTTTGATACAATTTGATAACTTTATTAGTTGTTAATTTGTTTGAATAGTAATATTGTCATTAAATTGTGATTAATACGATTCCTAGCCTGTCGCATGTTATAGCAATGTTATATTTTAATTTGCTTGGCGATTTTCTATTAGAAAATATTATAATTTTTTTTATTTAATTTTATGTTTATTTGATTTTAGTATCACGATTTTTGGTTGAATGACAATCTAGAACTCACGCTATAATCAAATGTTTTTTAGTCTCGATAAAAACAATCAAATTAATTTGTCTTTAATAATCAGCATAATTTCTTTATGAACACATTTTTTCTTTTATTAGAAAACTTTATTTCACAATAAAAATAAATTTATTAAATACAGATAAAAAGCCTTTGCTACAGTGTCCGATGTGTTTTATTTGTAAGCAATATTGTGAGGGGGTATTTTGGTCTCAGGGAGTTTTGTACAGTAATTCATTTTTATGAAACGATAACTACTGAGAAATCAAGGTAATAATTTTAACAATTTTATTCTAAACGCGTTTCATATAAAATTAGTTATATAAATTTATAAATATAAATAATTTGAGTTAAATGTTTTTAATTATTTTCTTTAATCATGTAAAATAAAGAATTTGTAGGTAAATTTATAAATTTTTTAATTCTAGAACATTTCTTGGCTTTCAGCACGCATAAAGGCGCTTACCAATTCTTACCAATAATATTAGGCTAATTCTCATTATCTAATTACTTTTGATTAATTATTTAATTCATTTTAATTAGTTTGGTGTTCTCTTTAGAAATAAATAAATATCAATTGAATAAATTTACTTTTATAAAAAACTTTAGAAATATTTTGTAGTTTTGCATTATTATTACCATATTAGAATATTTACGCAGCACAGATTGGGAATTACTGGAATAATTTAATGCGGTTTTATTGTAAATAATATGAAAATTGAATGATTTGTGCATTGGCTGTGTAAATTCGTGATAAATCTATGTGAAATTAGTAACATATAGATAAAATTATGGAATACTTGGTGATCAAAGTAAATTATTTTGTGGTCAAATTTATCATTGCTTATAGCGAGAGCATTTGGTAGATATTGGCATGGCAACCTCTTAAATGCTCATGAAGGTTTCACCATATTTCTACTTTCTTTTTGCTTTTTTATTGACAAATGTTTAGAATTATTCATTTCTATTTATTTCAATTTCTTATCCACATTTAGTTGTGGAATCCTTTATTCTTGTGCTCAATAATAATAAATGTTACACTCATCTCAATCATGTTATTGTGCATTGCGAAACGAGTTATTGATCAGCGGCGGAAGGAAATCACTAGGCGGATTTCGTATGAATTTATTGGGGAAATTAATATTTAATAATATTTAGGAATGCTTATGAAGAACAACAACATCACCTCAATGATATCAATATGACATCATTTGTCAATCAGAGGTCAAGCAATGGATATAATGGTGGAGAGGGCCCTTATGAGACAGTGAATATCACCAATCCATCATCAGGCCCACAGCATATGCCTATAGATGAATATGATTATGACGAATGACAATTGCTTATTATCCTCACTCCCGAAACAACTGGCAAATCCATTCCATTGCTTGTATCCTATTCTAACATTTTATCTGTGAATATCAAATTTCGAGCAAGATTTCTTCGTTTCGTCAAATTTGTTTATTTCTTTGATAAATAAATATTTTTCGATAAACAAAATATTTATAAAATTATTTATTTAGATTGCATTAATTATTTATTTGCTTTTCCTTTCTCGTTGATTAGATTGTTTGTTTTTGATTCTCTCCAACCTTTCCACTATTTATCCGCTCATCTCACAGTTTCTACTAATTATTCTAGAGTCACCAAAGAGGAACTTTTCGTCGAATTTGTTTATCCTCCTAATAGAATCAATAAGAAAAGATTTCAGTCAACAATCTTATTATATCCAAAATCACAATTGTTGAACAAATATTCTCCAGACAAATGCTGGGTTGTATTATTCAAGTCGGTTCCCTCTGACTTCCCTTGTTCTTATTTTAACAATTAGATCGAAACACAACATAGAATAACTTTATTCAATTTCTAATAAATTACAAATTGTCACTATATTTGCACCTTTCGTTCAATATGGATATAGCCCGTTAAGGTAGGTAACCCGATGGGCAATCACCTTTTCTGGTACGAAGTACTATATTGCATTCTCTGATCACTGATAGCCTATTGTTTGACATTCTCTTCGTTTCTTCGACCAACTGGTCGCTTGTCTGTTTCTGAGCTCTCTTTATACTGTTTCTACAGAATTGCAATTAATTAGCTACGTTAAAATTTGAGGGTTTACAAATTATTTTAATTTGTTGAACTTTTAATTTTATATAGTCGATCGTGTCTCACCTCGCTCTGGGTTTGCTTCAGTGCTCGGGATTTCCATGAGAATAATTAATTTTAATAACAAAATAGATAAATGAACATAAAGATAAATTATATATATATATATATATATATATATATATATATATATATATATATATATATATATATATATATATATATATATATATATATATATATATATATATATATATATATATATATATATATATATATATATATATATATTATCCATGTAATCAAATCATAATGATATCACAGACACAAAAGCACGAATGATAGAGTACACTGGAGGACATATTATTGTTAGGCTAAGAAAACGTTTTAAATTTTAAGTCTGGGGCCTCTTTCTTTCTTGGTTAAGGATTGCAATGTTGACAAATCAATCAAATTTCTCAATTATGGAATACTTGGTGATCATAGTAAATTATTTTGTGGTCGAATTTATCATTGCTTTTAGCAATAGCATTTAATAAATATTTTTATATTTTGCTGCAGCTCTTTGTACTAAAAATGAGACTAAAAATGAAGAGTGATGACGTAGGATGACGACAGGAAAACAAAAATGAATAATATGATCTTTAAATATGATTGTTGATGATGAAACGTTCATTTTCCCAAATAAATTGAATAGATTAGGCAAATCCATGCTTATTAAAACCGATAAAGCCAAGAAGAATAATAAAAAAATAGAATAATTGCTTTAATTTTAAAAAATTTTACATTAATATCTCTTAAATTTCTTTCGTCGGCATTTTTATTAAATATTTTTGAGACAAGAAATTCTTATATAACAAAATCTCTCACAAATCTATAATTTACTCAAATAATTTTTCATTTATTTATTTCCTTCAATTATTTAAATTTTCTCAAAAATCTTCATAAATTTTCCTAATTCTAAACATCAAAATCATATGACGACTTTTATTCCTAAATTTAATATTGTCAGTTTTAATTTTTAATTTTCTTTCGAAAATATTTAATAATTTAAATTATAAACTTTGTTTTAATATTTCAATTTACAATTATTTAAATTAAAAAAATTATTTTATTTTATGTTATTATAAATTATATTTATTTTTTGTTTCTTAATTAATAATAATAAATAATTTTGATATAATTATTAATATAATTAAATAGAAAGCAAATCATTAGATAAATATAACTAAATGGCATTATGATTAATTTTAGAATATTTGTAATATAAAGTTAATAAATGTACATTTGCCTAATATTTGCTATTGCATCCGCTCATGTGAATGTTGATGTTGCATGTTTGATTGAAATTGTTTATTTATTGTGATATTTATATCGCTGATTTCGCTGTGAATTTCATTGTGAAATGGAAATGAATAAATTCAATTTAGCATTAATTAGTAATTGATATTTATTGATTATTGTATTATTTTATTATTGAATTAGTTTTTGTGAGTATTTTTGTGATTTCATCGGGTTATTTGATTGGTGAAATCGAGGGAGAATTCAAGGAGGATTTGAATTTTGTGATGGGAATTGATTTCATGGGGATTTCTGATAAATATTTGCTGCATGCCATCGATGCAAATCACAACAAATTATCAATCAAAACTAGCAAAGCATTTGATAAGGACAGCAAATTAATAATAAATTTCAATGGACAGAAATGCGCAAGGACAGTTGGTGAGTGTTTGTTGTTATTCTGATGGGGTTTTGATGATTCTGAGGTGCAGATAAGAGATATGAGGGAGTATTTGGTGTTAATTTATGGTTGGGATTCCGGGCAAATAATTTATATGCAAGCAGATGGCCATCAGGTGAATTGCTCATATCAAATATATCCTACAGCACCAGCAGCAGCCTCAGCAGTGCAGTGACAGAAAATGGTAAATTTATTGATATTGATAATTGTTGAATTGATTTGTTGATATTCGATATCAGATTGGCCAACTGCTGGAGATGCGAGCAAACTGAGCAATCGGATGAAGATTTGGGTAGGATATGATCACGATTGGATGAGTAATTCCCATTCTGATTGGCCCACCAATCAAATTATTGGATGCATTCGCTGGATTTATGCTAATAGGAAATCAATAGAATTAGTCAAGCACGGAAATAATTTCTACTTGCATTGCATCAAGTCGGTAACAGAATCAATTTGTGAGCAATCTCAATGCAGAAATGAAATAATAGATCAGCATGAATTTAGCTGCGCATTATCCAATATGAACACAGCAGCGCATTGCTATACAGGTGGGCAAATATTCTGGCCATAAATATCATTCAATATATCCGATTGCATTTATTATATAAATATTGTGAACCTTGCTTGTCGGTATTTGCTTATCTTTAGCTTCTCATTATTTACCCTATCTGTTTCTATATTATACACCAGCTGTCATTATTATTACACAACCAGGATGAAATATTATGGCAATAGGGAGAAATGAGCCATCTAGCAGCGAGCGTTCTGATTGGACTCATCTATATAATGTCTCATTAACATAATTGACAATAAGAAAGCCCATATAATATGGAAAGATAGAAATACTCAATACGACAAGACAAATAAATTCATACACAGCCAAGCATCCGGCACAAAATTATTATAAATACAAATACAAAATGTTGGACAACACTTAAAATTATATTAGAATAAATAAAATTCCAAAAAACCCATTTATTAGTGCAATTGATAAAGCCCTTTATTCATGTCATTAAGGGCCTCACTTATTGTGGTTTGGTGTATAAATGTTGTGTATTGTGCTTGTTGATATTTATTATTATTATTTCCTTCTGTTATCCAATAATATATGTCAGCTGCCATTATGATTGTGTAACAAATCATGCTATATATAATTGAATGTATATATGCGTGTCCTCTATGCATTGCGACACTGCTGAGCACACTTCTTATACACTAAAAAAAATAAATTTTTATTTTAATAAATACCGGCAGGCCAGTTAAGGCATAAGGGGAAATAATCTCCACCCTTCATATATCCGAGGCTTCATTTTTTGCTTCATATACCGATGATCTAAAAGCTCAAACGTTAAAAATTTTGAGTTCTTATTGTTTTCAGCACATTGTAGGGATGTTAAATCATCAATGGATTATTTTTGGAAGGTTGAATTGGATAGGCTATGTTGGGAGGTTTCTGTAGTTATGTGTTATATTCGAATAGTCCTATGGGTGGGATGATTGCAGTTTTCTTTATTTCTTCCGTTCTGACCGCAATTTGATGATAGGCTTTTTATAAGTCTATTTTGCTGAAAATTTTGGGTTTGTTAAATCTGTTAATGATATCGTTTATTATTGGAATTGGGTATTTGTCGGCTGTTGTGATATTGTTTAATGCTCTGTATTCTCCACAGGCTCGCCATTTGCCTTTTCCCTAAGCATGAGAGCTGATGACCAGTTTGAGTTTGAGTGTTTGACGATTTGGTTTTCTGGTAGTTTGTCGAATATTTTCTTAGTTATTTCCAGTTTATTTTTGTCTAATTGTCTTACTTTTGCATGGACTGGGTTTCCGTTGCTAATTATTATGTGTTCGGTTATGCATTTTATGTTATTGTTTGCTTCTAGTTCATTAGTTATATTTGTTACGTTTTGTATCAGTTTTACGATTTCATTGGGTGTATGCCAGTTTGTCTCTGTTTTATTTGTTTTTGTTTCACCATGTTGGGATGTTATTTCACCGATGTCACAATTGATTTGTTTCTTGGATTGTTTATTTTTGTGTGTATGTGTTGTTTAAATTGTTTTGTATGACTTTTCCATTCTTACAGTCGACTAGTTGATTGAAGTTTGAGAGGAAATCTGCTACTAAAATGGCTTATTTGACTTCAGCGATAGTGAATTGCCAATTGTTTTGTGTGTTGTTGATGGTGATGTTAATGTTTTGCTTTCTGAATGTTTTAATTGAGCTGCCGTTTGCTGCGCACAAATTCGCGGTTTCAGTTTTGTGTTTTTGTATAGGTAATTCGGTAACAATGAAATTATTGAACCTGAATCAACAAGAAAATTAAGGCCATTGCTATGCACCGTGAAAGTTTGACTGTCACCAATTGTCGATGCTATCATTGGTGACTTTATATGTTTCCCGACTCTTCTTTGTCGAAGGTGCAGGGTTTATTGCATTTGTATGCTTTATTCCAAAATTTATTAAGGTAGTAACAATAGTTTTGGTTTATGATGAGAGTAATGGTGTAGGATATAGTGAGTGGGTTTTCTTGCGACCAAAGTGCTACAGTCTTTTAGGAAATAAATCTACAATGAGAGCTAAGGGCGTAAAATTACCAGGTACAGATATAAAACATCAATCCTATTTAGACTGTTACAACAACAACACAGTTATTTCTGTACCTCAGACTAGAATAGGAACCCGAAATCATCAGCTTTTTACCTTTAAAAACTCAAAGATTGCTTTAACTAATCATGATGATAAAAGAGCTTGGGTAGAGAAAAACTCTAGTTTTGCATATGGTCATTATTTAGGGGTTGATGTCATTGATGATGACGATAATGATATTCAATCAGGAGCAGATCCCGATCTCATCAATCAACATCTACAAGAATAATTTAATTCTGTGATCGGACTTGTTTGAATTTTTGTAAAATAGAAATTATTGTAAAGTCTCTTTTTCGTTTTATAATTATCGGTTTTATTTCTTTGATTTTTTTTTTAATAATTTGATGTGTAAAAGTATTTTATTAGAATGTAGTTTGTTAATAAAAATAATAATAAAAATAATAATAATAAATAATAATAATAATAATAATAATAATAATAAAATAATAATACTTACTATATTGTGTACAAACATTATATCTTCAAATATATAACCATTGGATAGAGCTCTTCAAGACCTTTTTAATGAACCATTATTCAATAAAATCTATCGAAGATAATCCTTAAAATTACCATTATTGATTTTAAATTATTTCCTTGTTTAATAAATGAGTTGTTTTAATGTATCTCTTATAAATGTGTGCAGAATATAAGTATTTTCATAAATTTATTAAGAAATTACTGATGACCACGAGATCATTCAAGTTTTTAAACTGCACCGTTGAAGATTTTATGAACAATTATGATACTCTCACTGAAAAGGAAACCATAAAAATTTTAGAAATTTTCAAACATTCCTCATTGGATATTTGATTGATTTATTTAATTACAATAAATGCATTTTGAAGTTATCGATTTATTTGATGCATTTAGACAAAGCAATAGTAGATAATGATTCATTGAATGAATGCTTTTGGAATTGTATGGATTTAAGGCTGGAACCAGGATATAGTAGTAGATTGATTTATGAATGGATATCGAAATCCGAATTGATTGAAAATAAGCTAAGGAAAAAACTCAATGATGGTAGGAAAATGTATTTAACTTGTTACATTTGTAAAGAAAATCAAGTATCGGTTTTGTTTTTACCTTGCGGACATGTAATTGTATGTTCTAAATGCCATGATTCAAATGTTCGCAAATGTAAAGCATGTTCAATGTATATTAATGAGTATCATACTATATACATTTAATAAACATTTATTTCTTTACCTTTGTTATTAATACTTTGAATATTGTAAATAATAAAACTATGTATCAAATAATAATAATATTCAAACTAAACTAAATTTACACACTACCGCGCCAGCCCCTTCGGGGCGGGCGGGCGAGCAGGCGGCGGCGGTTGTGTATGTCGATGATTTTAATTTTTATTAAATGCATTTGTTTGATTTCAGAATTCGATTTGTGTGACTAACCTTGTTAAATTTGAGTTGATGTATTCGAGGGGAAAAAAATTGACTTTGACCTTAAAAAAATTGACCTTGACCTTTAAAAAATTTGACCTTGACCTGTCCTGGAGGTGTCACATCCTACTATATATATATATATATATATATATATATATTATATATATATATATATATATATATATATATATATATATATATATATATATATATATATATATATATATATATATAATATATATATATATATATATATATATATATATATATATATATATATATTTAATTTAATTTTTTTAAAGAATATTAATGACGAATAACGAAACAGGTTAACAGATCTTAATAAAAAATATATTAATCTCTTAGATCTTAAGAATAATTTATTACTTAATTTTTGTTCCAATTGGCTTCCCTAATTTTGGCGCCCGGGACAAATGTCCCAACTACCACCCCCCCCTAGTTACGCCACTGTAAGCATGAAGGTATGCAAAAAACTTCCAGATAAAATATCTTTGCGGGAAATGTACATGGAAAAAACCTCCCAGTATAAATGGTATTGACGAAGAAAAAAATATATATTGAATACACCATTTCTCTTTACACTTAGAATTTTTGTGAGCCCCACTTTTTACCAAAATTTTGTTTTATTTCATCGCGCTGTGTACTTGATAACTGGGTGCATCAACACTCGATAATAATTAAATTTATATTTTTTCAATTTTCATTAATTTCTTCCAGGAAGAATTTTTGCAAAAAATAGTATTATTAA